>JARHUK010004521.1:12467-39029 GCA_031001725.1 Pseudopyricularia javanii | reverse complement strand
CTTCTGGCTGCTCTGAACAGAACCTTGACTGCATGCCCACCAAATGCCTGGTGACTTCTACTTGTGGCCGTTTGCTCTTGGTGGGCTCCCAGACCTTGCTTCTTGAGACCGATCATTTCGTCACTTTACCCGCTTGCCAGTATGAAATGCCGGACATTCAAGAGGTGGCATGTAATGGCGAGTTTTATGCAGTTGCCTCTCGGGGTAGCTTCTCTCTGCCAGAGGAGTCTGACGAGGGTGAGGATGTCAACGCAGGGGATAAAAGCTCCGGTTCGCCAATACGAAATTTAAGCAGCAACCCCAACAGCGGTTCCGAAAGCTCCGAAGACTCAGATCAGCCGGAAGAAGACACGAATGACAAAGAGAACGAAGTCGTTGGGGAAAGTAGTGGTTCCTACTTACAGAATTGGACGGATGAGTCCACAGACGCAGATGACCTGGATTGGGAGTCTGACTCACTCAAAAGCAACTCTGGTCGTGAGTCGGAAAGCGAAGGGTCAACAGCAGCACAGTCCGACGAGATAGATGAGATGCGACTGGATGATTACGAGTCTAGTATAGATGTCCTCTCGGATCTCGGAGAGGATGACAACCTGAGCAACCTGAGCTTCAGAATCCAGAGTGAAGATGAAATCCCTAGCGAGGGGGAATATGAGGGCGACGACGAAGGTGTCGACGCTGAAGGTGGCGGCAGCGATAAAGATCCCGACGATCATGGCAGCGAAGACCTGGACTATGATGAAGAGGAAGAATCAGACCAGTTTGATGGCTCGACCAGTGGTTTTGATACAGATGACGAAGACTTTCAAGCGGTATACAACTTTGAAGGACTGTTTCGGTCGGCTGCTGTAGCCAGGCGCACAAGGGGAAAGGTCCTCGAGATTCGTGTCTTTGCCACCGGCGCGAGTGACCAAGGCTCCCGGCCAAGAAAGCTGTTTCGGTTTGCCCGGCGCAGCTCCGCGCGTCTTTTCGAGTCGAACCCGGTCTTCCACCCCACGGCACCGTTGCTCGTATGGCCTCTCGGAGCCGGTGACTTGCTTTTCGCGCATTTTACGGCTGGCACATACTTCATCCCAAGCCTCAGCTCGGGCTACCGAAAGAGCTGTCAAATCTCGGTGCAGTGCCACTTCTCCACCTGCGGCAGGTACCTGCACATCGCGTCGCTGGACGGGCTGGTCAGCCCTCGGCGAGACAGCGGGTGCAAAGCGCTCTTTTTACGGCTGCATGTGACGACGCACCGGCTATCGCTGCGTAAAACGTGTCGCAGCAGGCCACGAATGGTCTTCCGCACTGCTCTGGACCTGACTGACTCCTCGGGGGTCGAGAAGCTGCATGTCTCGAGGCTGCCGTTCACGCTCACGTGGGAGGAAACCCACGTGTTTGTGACCACAAACGAAAGGAGACTGACAGTGCACCGGGTTCCCCTATTTACGCATGTGCAGGAGGACGAGAGAACAACAGAATCACCGAAAGCCATATTTGTCAACAAGGGTGACGTGTATCTTCCCCTGTCGGCAGAGCTTCGTAAGGTCTACTTCTTTAATGAGAGTCCTTTGCCCGCCGAGGAGCCGAGTGGGAAGGGGAAGAAGAAATTCAAAGAAGACAACGAGCCTTACGTCGCCAGGGTGCTAATAGGGGCGCACAATGCCAACAGAAATCCATCCAAGCAACTGCGTGAGCTCCGGACGGTCTCGGAAGCGGTTGGATTTAGGCAAACTGCTCCCCAGGGGCTTCACTTGAAGGCAGGGCAGCTTGGCGGCTGGAAGGGGGTTGGCAATCCTCTTGACAGCTTTGGGGAGGCAAGTAGAGGCCTAGTAAGAGCCGAAACCTGGAGAGGCGGGCAGCTTCTAGACAAGTATGAGAAGTTCGATAGGTCGGAGGATTGTGATATTGTTCCATACATGGCATATTAGGCACCAGTCGCAACACAAAGTGAAGGATGAAAGCTATAAATATAATGCAAATACCTTTGAATAGCTTTGAAAGAACGAATCTTTGATACATATTATTGGGCTGCAATATTTGTAGTGCGGCTGCTATCGTGGAACACGTCCGTTTAGTCGTTCGTTTGTATTGGATTCCGATACATTTTGCAATGACCAGGACATTTGGAGAAAACTTGAATTGCGGGACCCTTTCACTGAGAAAGAGTTTCTCTAAAAACGGGGGCAAACAAAGCGCAATCGGTAAGAAGCCCCAGGTAAAAAGTTCAACTATTTAGTCCGACCGTTGCTACGCAGCCGGCGACAGAGGAGCTTGTCTTGCACGAGCATGACCTCCAGCACAATAACGGCCAACATATCGCCCGAGGCTATGGTGCTATTTTGGCCGTTGACGCACGCGACAACAATGTTGCCACTCTGGACGCAGTCCATGTACTCCTGGACCTTGTCCCAGCCCGCTCCCACAGCAATCATGCCGCTCTTGCCGACGGTGCGGTTCGCCTCTGCCGAAGGCACGCCGTATATATAAGGAATAGCGATGGCTGAACGGGCGTCAAAGGCACCAACTGCATAGGCTGCCGCGACTTCGCCACTGGAGTAGCTTGTCACTGCGCTGGGCTTGATGCCCCATAGCCGCAGCATATCGACAAGCGCAATCTGCACGGCGCTGCAGATTAGAAGGCTGTGCTCAAAGTTATGGACATTGGTGTCCTCCTCGGCCCGAATTAGCTCGTCTTGGGTACCCGCAACGCCGAAAGCACGCTCCCGGCGAGGCGCTCCTGCGCTTCCTGGCTGGGCGTCGTCATGGTCTGCGTCTTGCCGTCCTGGCTGAGGGCTTTTCCGCGGATGACGGCGGCGATGCCGTCGCTCCGGCAGTGTCAATTGGCTCTGTGGTCAAAGGAGGAGGAAATGCCGTCGGGAGACAGGAACCTTCAAAGAAGGAAAGGTGATTGTGAGTCTGGCATATGGGTCGGGGCAAAATTCGGCTTATCCTATGGCGGGAATTGATACGAATACATCGGGATTTAACATCAAGTTGGCGCCGGTAACGATAGAAGCGTTGGATTCCCCGCTCTGGAGGCTTTGAAATGCTAGATGTAGAGCCGTTAGAGTAGAGGAGCACCCTGCGTGAATGGTCATGCTGGAGAAGACGGGTTTTACATGGTCTTTCTGCGGCGTTCATTCCAACGAGTGAAATGATATATAAACTCCAAGACCGAGTTAGGCCGTCCGTCTGGTCTCCGGCATAAGTTTAGCTCTCTTAGTAAGCTTATCTCCTTGTGTAAGTAGACAAGTCGGGGAGCAGGCGCTGGTAGCCGGCGTCTTTGGACGAGGGTCCTGCAACCCTGTCAGTGGCCACTTTGGCCCCATTCCATCTCCGCTTTCGGGCCATAACGCACATGAGGGACTAAGGAGGGGTGAGCTGATTTATAGGTGCTTAGATCCGCGGAAAAGCTATGAAGGTCACGCAAGTCCCGTTAGCCTAGGGGGTGTAACTCAGTGGTAGAGTGTTCGCTTTGCACTGTGAACCCACAGTTTCTTGACTGCGAAAAGTCCAGGTTTCGATCACCTGCTCCTCCATAATTTTTGAAACGCAACGGCGTCCTTTTGATGATTTTTTTGATGTTTTTGATGATATTCGCGACTATTTTGATGAGGTTTTTGATACTGGCCGCTATAAGACAGCCTACCCTAACCCTGGACCACGTGCACAAAGTTTCCGACACACGTGGTTTATGCACACCACGCCTAACCATATTTCTAGGAGGTAGGCACGACCGACAAGCACTGCATCCGCAACATCACGGCATTCTTATACAACTCGTCTCCGGTAGGGTCAGTGACATCTGCCGTATGCCTGCACTAAAAATCATGAGGATGGCAATCAAGAGAAGCGCACATAGAACATCGTAGTGTTCCTGCGTGTGTCTGCTGTGTCTGCTATGTCTGCTATGTCTGCTACACAATACATTACCCCGACTGCATCCGCTTCATCCTCTCCTCCGCCGCCCGCGCCCTCCGCTCCCTCTCTATCCTCATCTTCTGCTCCGGCGTGAGGCCTCTCATCTCCTCCTCCCGTTTGTCTTGTGCAGTCTTGGGCACCGTCCCATCCAACAGACCACCCCTCTTGGTACTTCCCGCACCCGCCTTCTTCCCTGACGCCGCCTCCTCCCGCCTCAGCCTCTCCTCCTCCGCCCTCCGCCTCTCGGCCTCCTTCTGGGCATCCCTCTTCTCGCGCTGGTCGGCCTCGGCCCGCGTCAGCGGCGCGGGGACCCGGGCGCCCTCGTCGCCCCAGTCCCACCTCTCCTCGCCCAGCTCCGCACGCGCGACGCGGAACGCGTCCCTGGTCGCCCGGTCGCCGGCGAGCTCGAACGACGTGCGGCCCTGGCCGTTGCGCACCGTCGGGTCGGCGCCGCCCCTGACCAGCAGGCCGTGCGAGAGGGTGGCCGAGTTGAGCGACGCGGCAAGGTGCAGCGGCGTGGGCGCGTGGTGGTTCTGCTGCGTCTCGGGCGGGTGGAAGCGGAAGTCGGGGGCGAGGTCGTTGCTCTTGATGTAGGCCAGCAGGGAAGGGAGCTTGGATCGGCGGATGAGGGCCTGCATCTGTTGGGTGTGTAGCTGGGCCGTCTCCTCCGCCTCGGTGAGCTTCTTGGGGGTCGGCTTCGGCGCCGCGGGCTGCTTCTGCTGCTGCTCGGGCTGCGGCTCGTCGACCACGGGTAGGATCTCTCTGACCTTGAGCCTCGTGAGCTCGATAAAAGACCGCATGAGCTCGTTCTGCGTCGCGCGCCTCGTGCTGAACGGGAAGCCGCGCAGCCTTGGGTCGTTCGCCTTGAGGACCTGCCCCTCGTACGGGCCAAACAGCGTCCGCCTGTTGGTGACGCCGGTGGCGCGCACAAAGAGCAGGTCTGCCGTGTCTAGCAGGCCCCTCCAGTCGGCCAGCAGGCCCCTCACGTCCTCGACCAGGGCCTGCTCGTTGTATCGGCGCAGCGAGGAGCCGGCCGAGTGCGCTGTGCCCTTGGCGTTGTCGTTGGCCGACTGCGACCCGCCCTGCTTCCGGCGGGTCGTATAGCGGTGGAAGGTCTTGTGGGCCAGGACGGTGGCCTCGCGGTTGAGGGGGGCCGAGGACTTTGACTTTTTGGGCGCGAGTGACACGACCATGGCGGCGAAGTGGCCGCCGCCGATCATGCACATGAAGATGTGGCGGCCGGTGTAGGTGGCGGCCGAGGGGCCCATGGTGCCGTCCTTGTTAGTAAGGGGCTTGGGCATGGATATAGGCTCGAGCTGGCGGGTCTTGAGGGCGTCTAGCATCGCGTCTTCCCTTGCCAGCTCCTCGTTTGTGAATATCGCCCTGTAGACGCCAAAGTAGTGGTTCTCGGGGAGCTGTGGTGATGCGAACCACATGAGCGGCGGCTTGCCGGACCCTCGTGGGTTCTTTGAGCCGCCCTCATCGTCAGCTTCCCTGTTGCCTTTGTCCTTGTGCGCAATTGTTGCTTGTTTCTTGAGGAGCGCAACCAGCGTCGAGTCGCCCTTGTCCTCCTCGTCCTCCGAAGAGTCGTCCTCGCCCGACAGGCTCTCGTCCAAATCCCCAATGAGCTTTTCGAACTCGGGCTCAGAGACGGCCTTCTGTCCGCGCAGCTTCTGCTTCAGGTTGTAGTGGTGCCAGTCTGACTTGAGATGGCTTCGCTGCTCGTCGACGCCGTCAAAGGCGAGGCTGCACAGCGAACAGGCCTGCGAACCCACTAGCGGGGAGCTGCTTCCGGTGCTTTCTGGCGTCTGAGGTCGCGATTCGGTGGGTGGAGATGTCTCGATCTCTGCCTCGCTCGGCGCGTCGGTCTCGGGCTTGAGGGAGAGCGAGTTGAGGACTTCGGGGGGAAGGTCGTAGACGTAGAGGGGGCGCCGCAGGAGGGGGTTGTCTGGTGGAGGCATTGCAAACTGTGGGAGGTAAAAGGCTGATGATGCAGGATGGCGCACGATTCCCGTTGTGATTAGAGATAGCAAACGAGAAAAAAAACGAAAAGAAAGCCTTCTGTCTGGCTAATATATATCTACACTTGGTGGTGCGCGCGCATTAACTCGATGCGATGACGATGTTGGCTTAGTGGGGCAGCGCAGAAGCCCGCCAATTTAGCGCTCTATCGATAAAATCGCGGCGCTGCGGCGAATGACGTGGACGCCGAACGCTCACTCAGATTGACTCATTTCATCACCACCACCCATGAAACCAAAAAAGAAAAAAGAAAAACGCCATTTATCCATTTGCCAATCTACCAGGTATCAAATCCATCCAAGAACTAACAATCTACCCAGCCAATTCGCATTCTATCCCACAAACCGTCGCCGCTAGCTACTCTGGATACACAGAGATGCCCTGAAACCGCACCCTCTTCGACCCCGGCGTAGGGAACTGCGATGACCAGTCCGAGGCCGTCGACCTCCTCCGGGGCTTGCGATCTTCGTCCGACGACTCGGCCGGCTGCATGCGCTTCGCCCTTGACGGCGGCCTCTGCGCCTCATCGCGCCTGCGCTCCCTCTCCGCGTAGGGCTCGGCCGAGCCGCGCGACCGCTGTGTCGCAGGGTAGTAGTAGTCGCGACCGCCGTCGACCCAGTTGTGGTGCTGGTGATGGCGGCGGTGGTAGTCGCCGTGCCGCGACCACGTCTCGCTGACGCGGCTGGTCGAGGCCCAGCGGCCGCCGTCGCGGGCCGCGTGGTCCCTTGACGACCGCCGCGACGCCCTCACGCGGTCGTGCTGGCTGTCCTGGTATCTCCGGTTCGGAAGCTGTTTAAAGCACCATTGCGTTAGCGTTCAGATCGCAGCAAGTCTGCAGACAGTCAGAGGGTGGAGTGGTTTCTCACGTCAGTTCTCGACCCCGACGCGTCCGCGCCGTACACCGACGAGGTCGACGCCCTCCTCGACCTGCCGTCGTGCTCGTCCGCGTCCACCCCAAACGACCGCTTGATGAACCTGCCGAGGCCCTCCGCCATCATGCCCAGCGGGTCGCGGGACGAGAGCGGGTGCTCGCGCCGGCGGGCCCAGTCCTTGTCGCGGCTGCGTCGTTCCCTGCCGTGGTGGCCATCATAGTGGCCGTCCTGGTAGTCGTACCCGTCGCGGCCTCTCCAGTACGAAGAGGTCTCTTCGTATGCGTACCTTCCTGACATGTGGTCTGTCTGGTTCGATGTCGAGTAAACAAGGTTTTCAGATTCAAGTTCAGAGTCGTGCCTTTTTTCTTTTTTCGATCTTAGTCTCGCAAGGACGAGTCAGAGCCGGATCCAGGTGAGTGACGAGCGTTGGGGTTTTATCCATTCCTGGTCAACGAAACTCTCTTTCATCTCGAGGTCAGTCTATCAAGTTCGTGGCCAGTGGGCGCAGTCCAAACATGGCTTCTTTGAGCCCAGGAAGGGGTCATTGTGCGCGAGGCGCTGTCTTTAGTGAACGCTCTTGTGTCGCCTTCAAGTCGGCATCAGGCGACAAAGCCCACAATGCCTCTGTTCTGTCCAACACCAAAAGCCCTGCAAGTACTGGGATCATTGGGCGTGGACCCCCAAGACGTAAAAAAGTCTGCCTTTGTTATATCCTTGCTTTCCCAGCCTTGGAGCCTCCAGTTTGACTCACCAGGCGATTGCATGATAATCCGCTGGCTATCAGGTACTGGACCAGAGATCAGATGAGCCGGTGGTTCGCAAATGGGCAGCACGGGCGCCTCGGCTGTTGATCCGGCCACTCGGTAATGGTAACAGTCTTGTGATCGCACCTCGACAACCTACCATACTGAAAAAAAACCGTAAAGTTTGTGATATCGAAGACCCCATCATTCTCACACTTTATCCCTTGCATGCACTGCCTGCAACCACCAGTCTGAACAAAATAGTCCAGAAAATGTAAACAATAAAAGAACAAAGCCCGCCCCGGTCAGAACACATGGCACAAGCATGAACTCCGTCCGGAAACAGTACACAGTCACCGCTGTCGTGTCACCGCGTGGCCACTGGTCACGTCCGCCTCGAGGCAACCAAAAATCACTACAGGGCGCCCACCGAAGGCGGCGCTTACTCGCACCACCGGCTTTTGCGGACAGCCATACAAAGCCCGACTGGGTTCGGTGACCAAAAGTGCGCGGAGCCAGGCTGTGAATTCGCCTGAGCGAAGTTGGGTGATGGCAAGCCCAGGAGCACGCAGCAGTGATCCGAGGACAGTGAGCCTCGTAACAAAGAAAACACTGCAAGGTCAGAACAACAAACCATGATGTTATTTCCGCCCATAGTCAATACACAAACATAGCACGCAGGACCATGCTCATCAAAGCAGCACAAAATAGAGCAAGAAACCCCAGCCCGATGAACCACCAGGCTGGAAACAAACAGCCCAAGAAAGCACCGAATCCCAATGATGCCTGACAAAAAAAGATAGAACCCGCGTCCTGGTCCACCTCAAGCCAAAGTGCCCCGAATATGCAAGCCCGCGCCCTAGAAAAAAATATTAAAACGTGACCCCTTTTCACTCTTAAATAATCACCCTCAAAGCGGACCACCCTGCTCGCATCACAGGAACCCCTTGGTCAGACTAGGAGCCCTGCTAATGCTGCTCTTCCGCTTAGGAATGTCGATGCCCCCAAACTCGTCCACGCCCTCCAGGGGCCCGAACCCGCTCCTGGAGCCGATGGTCCCGTTAGGGCCCCTCCTCAGGCTCCCGTACCCCGAGACGCTGCTGCTGCCAGGCCGGGCCGTCGTCGCCTTGAGGCTCTCGAGCTCCCGCTCGAGCTGCATGCACCGCTCTTTCTCCTCGCGCAGCTCGCGCTCGGCCCGGCGCGCGTTGAGCTGCGCCGTCGAGTCCGCCGCCTGCAGCTCGTCGATCGTCTTGAGCAGTTTGTCGGCCTTGTCGCGCATCCGCGCCACGTCGTCCTGCAGCTGCGAGTTCTGCTTGTCCTTGCGCTCAATCTGCGACTGCAGGTCCTTGACCGTCCGGTCCACGTTGCGCACCGACCGCTGCGACTTGTTGTGCTGGTCCTCTTGGGCTTGCAGTTGTTTTTCAAGCTGCCGTGGCTGTTAGCGGGATCATCAAGGGGGAATGCTGTCAAACTGACCTCTTCGATTCTCGTGTTCAAAAACTTGACCTGGCCTGCGCTCGGGTAGACCTTGGTCTCGAGGTTGACAAGCTTAACCTTCTCCTCGGACAACGCCTTCTCGAGGGCAGTCTTCTCCTTTTGAAGCTTGGCCGCATTCTCCCTCTCGGCAGCCATGTCCTTCTGCACCTCGGTGACGAGCGACTCGGCCCGCCGCATCTTCTCCACAGCGGCCGCGGCGACGTCTTCGTGGTGCGCGAGCGTCGACTTGAGCTCGAGTATCTCCTTGTCCATGCCCGCCGCGTTGCGCAGGCTTGGGCTCTCGCCTGCCTTGGACAGCTCCTCCAGCCCGGCCTTGGCCTCCTGGAGCCGCGCCTCGAGCCCGCGCTTCTCGCGCAGGAGGGCGTCGCGCTCGGCTGATGCCTCGTCGACGTTGGCCCGCAGCGTGCGCACCTGCGAGAGCAGGTTGACAATCTTGCTCTGGGCGTCGTTGTGCGCCGTGACGGCCTCGTCGCGGCTGGCCACCACGTCGGCCAGAGTCGCCTCCAGCCTCGTCTTCTCCTTGGACCACGTCGAGCTGTTGAGCACCTCGTCGTCCCACTTGGACCGTAGCTCGTCTAGCTCCTCCCGTAGCCGCACAGCCTCGGCCTGCTTAAACAGCCGCTCCTCGCGCGCCAGGTCGAGCTCCTTGGTGAGCGTGGCAAACTCGGCCTGGTACTTCTTGCGCGTCTGCTCCATGCTCGATTCCTTGTCTTCGATATCGTTGGCCCGCTGAGCGCGGTAGTCCTCGAGCTCGTGCTGCAGACGCCGTTTGGCCTGGGTGGCCGCCTCGAGGTCCGTCGACAGGTCCTCGAGCTTCTCCTCGAGACGCTGGTTCTGGCGCTGGAGGTCCTCGACCGCCGCGTCCATACGCTGGCGCTCGGACATGACCTCGGCATAGGTATCCTCGGCCTCGCGTGCCTGGGCGCGCGCAAACTGCTCGGCGCGGTTCGCCTTGAGAACCGCAATCTCGGCCTGCTCCAGCTTGCTAAAGTACTCATCGGCCCGGCTCTTGTATAGGTTGAGGTTGGACGTCACATCGGCAAGCTTGGAGGCCTCGGCATCAAGCCTGATTTGAATGTCGGCAAACTCCTGCAGCAGCTGGCTCCGGCTGGCAGCCTCCTGGTCGCGGGCCAGCATGACGTCCTCTAGCTCCGACTTGGCGTCACGCAGGTCAACCTCCACCTTGGCCCGTTCGTGCCGCATCTTGTCAAAGTGCTCCTTAATGTCAGTAAGCTCGGCGACGGCATCCCTGTGGCTAACGAGGAGAGATCTGCGTGACTCCTCCTGGCTGTTAAGCAGGTCAAGGATCTCCTCGTGCGACCTCGTCTGGATGTCCCGGAGCGAGAGTTCCCCTGTGCGCACAGTCTTCTCCAGTGCTGACACCTTCTTAGAGGAGTCGTCCAGCATATCCTGGAGTCGGCTGTTAGCCTTTTCGAGCTTTTGCACCCGGCGCGCATTGGGGCCTTCTTCGCCGTGTCCTGCATCGGGACCCGAGGTGATACGGTCAAGCTGGCTCTCGAGGTGTCGGTTCTTCATTTCGGCCAACTGCAACTGGTTCTGAAGCTCCTCGACCTCGGTCTTGAGGTCCTGGCGGTTGTTGAAGCTGAGCATGTCGGCGGTACGGTCTGAACGGACAGAGTCGTGCGAGGGGTCGACCTCCGCGCCATTGAAACGGCGTGGGGGTGTCGAGGCGGTCGAGTAGTGGCGACTGTGGACCTTGGTCTTCTTCTGTGTCGGCGACATGTTAAACGGCGCCTCGTTGGGGTTGATCTCTTCGAGACGTGGGCGAGGCGTGTCCTGCTTCTGGGCCCGGAGGTCTGCAAGCTGAGTCTCGGCCGTCTGGCGAGCAGCCGTCTGCACACGGAGGCTCTGCTGCAGCTCCTCGACCTTGCGAGCGAGGTCATAGCTCTTGGCAATGAATCGCTCGTTGTTGCTGCCGGCTTCTGATGTGATGGCAGGCAGGGCATCTGGGTCGACGGTCTTGAGTATACTCAGCATCTGGGCCCGGAGATCCACCAGCTCCTTGTCCCTCGACTCGAGCGTGGTCTGCAGAGTACGAACTGTGCTCTGTGCTTGGGTCTTCAACTGGCGCTCCGATTCGATTGTGCGATTTGCCTCAGCCAACTGGGCCGTAAAGGTAGAGGACGTCTTCTCAGCGTTGCGGCTAGCCTTGGACTCGCGCGACACTTCTAGGTTGAGATCCTCCAGATTCAACTGCAGCTTCTCGGCCTTCTTCTCAAGAGCAGCGATGGTGAGCTGGGCATCTCCCAGTTGCTTGTTCAGCTTCGTATTTTGCTCCTCAACTCTGGCCTTTTCCCTCGACAGGCTCACGACCTGGTTGCGGGATGCCTCGCTTGCCCTCGACGTCGACCTGGCAATCTCGAGGCCCTTTTGCTGCAGTTTATTCAAGAGTGCACGGTTATCGTTCTCGGACGCCATAAGACGGCCTTTGACTGTGGTGAGCTCCCGCTGCATCCGTTCCTTCTCCTGGTCGTTCCTCAAGCCAAACTCTCCTGAAGAAAGGATGAGCTTGTTCAGATCCTCAACCTGGTGGTTGAGCTTGTCGCACTCTTCCTCGAACCACTTGAGACGCTCTTGGGCTGCGTCGAGATCGTTCCTGAGACTGGTCTCGCGCTCCCTAGCAATCTTCAGAGCCGCGCGCTCGCCGGCACTCTCTGCCTCGCGGCGGGCCTCCTCCGCCTGAACCTTGGCAGCACGAAGTTTCCTGATCTCGTCGCGAGCCTCGTCGCGCTCCTTCTCGGCCGTAGCGCGCGCCTCCATAGTGCGACGCAGGGTATCCTGCTGGGCATAAAGCTCCTTCTCGATGGTGATTTTCGCTTCGTTAAGGCGCTCGTATTCCTCCTGCAGCTTTTGGTATTCATGTTCGCCCAAGAGAAGCACGTCATCGCGAGACTGTCGTTCCCGGCTGAGGTCCATCTGCGTCTTGTAGAGTTCGTCCTTGAGATCGTTGATCTGGCCTTCGAGAACCTCGCGGTTTTGGTCTGCCTGGGCGTCCTCGGAGAGACGGGCCTGGAGCAGTTTCTTTGCGTCGTCGGCCTCGCGCTGAAGCTGTGACTGTTGCGACTTCAGGGCCGAGATCTCGGCTTGAACCTCTCGTAGACGGGTGGCTGCCTTTTCCTTCTCGCTGGCCAGGGTCTTCTTTTGGTCCTCAAACGACCGGCGCTCCATCTCGTACTTTTTGTTGTCGCTACGCAAGATGGAGAGCTCGCTTTCCTTCTTGCGCACGAGGTCTTCGTAGTCCGTGGAGGTCTGGGACAGCTTGGAGAGTTGCTGCTGTACGTCCCGCTTCTCGGTAATAAGGCGTTGCTCTCGGCTCTTAACCGACTGAAGCTCCTTCTGGGCGGCCAGAAGCTTGATGTCGGCATCCTGGTCAATCTTGAGCAGTTTGCTCTCGAGATCGCGTGCCTTGCGGTCTTTCAGGGAGAGCTGGCTCTGAAGCATCTTGATTTCATCCTGCAAGGCCTCCTCCTGAGCACTGCGCTGTGACTGCCTCTGAGACATCTCCTGCATCTCCTTCTCGAGGGCCGACAGCCGATCGCCAAGCTCCGTCTTTTCATCTTCGAGTTTGGCCATGAGCGCGGCGGCCTGCTCAAGCTGTGCTCGGAACTTCTCAACCTGCTCCTCGGCCTGCTTCTTTGCCTCTAGTAGACTGTCGAGCTGGTCCTCGAGCCGCTCCTGGTCGTCAATAGCGCCAGCAAGCTTTTCCTCGAGTTCGACCTCGCGGAGCTGCAGGCGCTTGAAGATCTCCTCCTTGTCCAGGGCTAGGGCGCGCTCGCTCTCGAGCGTCTGCTGGATACGCATCATCTCGGAGTGTGTGCTACGGCGCTCCTCCTCGAGCCTCTGCCGGTCCGTCTCCTCCTGCTTCATCTTCTCGTGCAATTGGCGGATGAGCTCGTCCCGGCGCTTGACCTCTGTCGCTGTGCGTGTTGCCCCGAGCAGCGGCTTCATGCGGACTATCAATTGCCACCATGGGTTGTCACACATGTTGAGGTACACGTTGAGGTTGCGCTGGATGACACGCGTGGCCTCGGCTCTGTAGAGCCTCTTGAACGCTATCCTGCGCTGCATAAACCCTCTCGCCACAGATTGGAACCTAGACATTATCTCGGTGATGAGAGCGTCGCGCTGCTCCTCCAGCTCGGCCAACACACCGGCGCGGAAGAAGACCTTGGAGAGACCGACACGGAACAGTCCCCTGTCTAGTCCAAGCTTGTCGAGGATGATGGACGCTGCGGCCTGGCCCTCGAGATAACCCTTGGGCATGTCCCGGCAGAGCACCTCGTATCGCTGGCGAAACTCGGAGAATGACAGGCGGTTGGGGAAACCAGTACGCGCGATGCGGATACCCTCCAGCACACCATTGCAGCGCAGCTGGTCAAGTACTAACAGGTTGTTGAACATCTTGGGCCTCTTCTTGTGGTTGGGCAAGATACATCGCACAAAGTGAGGGTGTGTTGAGTGGAGCTGAGCCATTAGACTTGAGAGTTGCTCCTTGTGCCTTTGCGCAACGGTCCTGAATAGGCCCTTCTTAACGCGGCTGCGAACGCCGCCATACTCGTCGTCCTGTTCGGCGCAGTCGGCAAACAGATTGGCAATGTGTTTTTCGGTAGACGCAGCCAACAGGCGTGTGACGTTGTCGTTTAGCGGATCCTTGTTCTTCTCCAGCCAGCCGTCGGTGGAGTACTCGACCTCCGCGGCGTAGTGGGTAAGAACAAAGCCGTGTTTTAACCTAGACGGCCGGTACTTGCTAGATTTCTTATCCCATAGGGAGTGGAGCTTCTCTGTGAACGTAATGTCTGTCGCCTTGGGCATCACACTGTCCTCGTCCAAACAGGAGAAGATGCCGATGGGGTTGGGCAGCTCGATGAGATCAATGGTGGGCTGTAGGTCACGCCCGAAGTCGATAAACTGCCACTCTATTTGCTCCCTGGCGTACTCCTCCTGCTCAAGGACGAACATGTGGTGGTTGAAGAACTGTTGGAGCTTCTCGTTGGTGTAGTTGATGCAGAGCTGCTCGAAGCTGTTTTCCTCAAAAATTTCGAAACCCGCAATATCGAGCACTCCGATGAAGCGAGCGTCATCCATACCCATGCCAGTGCGGTCCAGTTGACGGTTGATTCTGGTAACGAGATCGCCGAATCCTCGTTCATAGATACCCTTGGAGAGCGCGTCGATCCCAAGACGGACCTGTTCAGGGGTTTGCACCTTTTCGACCCACTCGCGACCAGCTTTGACCTTGGGGTGCAAAAGACCTTGCAGGAAAGGTTCAAGGGGAATGCCCAGCAGCCTGCAGACCTTCTCAGCATACAATTTGGCATCGGGGGCCAGTCTTGCCTGGTCTGCGGCTCTGCTCTCCTTCACAACGGTAATGTTACCCAAGTGCAACACTGCCGCGATCGTACGGAGAATGGCCGCTTGGTCCTGCCCCGTGAAGCCCATGATGTGAAAAGCCTCCATGAGTGACTCCCACTCCTCGCGATCGGAGACGCCCGAGATGGTGTCATTCCCATCACGCGTGTAGGCAAAGTCCTCCGTGTCCATGCCGTCGATCAGGAAATCCTCTTTCATCTTCCTGTCAGCGCCCTTGAGCAGCTGATAAAAGACATGGTAGTTGCGCTCGTTGCCGTTGATGCGAACCACGCGCGACTTTTCCAGCAGATACCAGTCGATAAAGGCACCAGCAATGGAGCCGTTCTTGCTGAACTCGATTCGGATGAACTTGCCGAACCTAGAAGAGTTGTTATTGCGGACGGTTTGGGCGTTTCCAAAAGCCTCGAGAATCGGGTTGGCGCGCAGGATTTGTGCAGACAGGTTCGAGTGCTGAGACTGCCCCTTGCCCTTGACGGGCGATTCCGAGTGGGCGACGGCAGCCAGGTACTGGATGACCTTTTTGGTGTTTTCAGTCTTGCCCGCTCCGGACTCGCCCGTGACCAGGATACTTTGGTTCTCGTTTTCGTCGACTAGATTCCGGAAGGCCTGATCGGCCATGGCAAAGATGTGAGGTTTGGTGTCCTCGCGGCTACGGCCCTTGTACATGTTGACATATTCGTTGGAGTAGATTGGCAGCGGGCAGTAGGGGTTGACGGTCACCAGGAAAAGACCGGAATAGGTGTAGATAAGATCGGACTGGTATCGCATGTGCAAGTTGTGCACGACGGAGGCCTCGTTCAGATGCGTCAGCTCGGCCATGTCCTCGGCTTTGTCGAACTTGGCCGGGTTGACTTTGTCGACGCTCTCCGAATCCGCTTCGCGTTGCTGTATGGTTTGTGGTTAGCTGTACGTCTCTCCAGTCCAAGATATGTGTCTCCGTCTAGTTTCGTTTCTTTGGGGGCACCTTACGCTGCCATCATCGCACTGGACCAGTATCCTGCCAGATCCAAGCTCGTCGACCACCCAACCCTTGACAAAAGCAGACTGTGGATCCTTAAGCCACACGTATCGCTTGCCAGAGAAATCGTTTTCGCCCTCGATGCCCCGGACCGTGTCCGCCCGGCGCATCTCCTCTGACTTGATGAAGGACGGCGCGAAGGTGTTGGAGGCTGGTAGGGCGCGCGAGCTCTCCCGCGTGTGTCGTGGGACCAACCCATTGCCGCCTATTTGTGGTGGGACTGCTATCGCGGATTGTGATTGTGTTCGGCCCTGGTGAGACGACAAGCCCGTGGCTGTCGAGGCGTTCGAGAACGACTGTGATGTCGGAGGGAAGGCGGTCGATTTCGGTCTCGACTTGGGTGTTCCTGAGGGGGAGGGCGCCGGCGATGATGAAGCGCCCCGCATGAAAGGGTTATTCCGTAAAGAGCCCGACATGTTGGGCGTTTGAGTTTGCTTGCTGGCTTTCTTTGGTCAACTCATTCGCTTGATCTAGGGACGTTGCAAGGGCACGCGTGTATTCATGACGCCAGCAACGTGCCGGTGAGGTAGGTGTCAAGCAAAAGGCGGAAAACCAGGATTAAAAAGCGTGCGAAAGGAACAAGGTAGTGGTTAATGGCAAGGTTCGTTCCATCAAGAAATCGCGTCTTTTTAGTAGTCCGCCATGCGACGGTTTGGGAGGAAAAGCGTCAAGCTGGCCAAACAGTGACGTTTGAATGGGCGCCGTTGTAGACAGCAATGCAAAGCGATGCAAGGTAATGTAATGCAGAAAACGCCATGAAGTCACCGGCTGCCCTGTGCTCCGCGTAAAATGCGGGTTGCTAGGGAGTAGAAGTAAACAAAAGCTATTTCCTTAATTGGTCTAGAACCAGCGCTTGTCTCCAAGGTACGCCAAGCCCCTTTGGGATTAGTGCTTCAACCCCCGTGACAAACCTGCCGCGCGCCTATTGGGTGGGGATATTCGACGGCAAAAGTGGGGATCACGACCGCTCGATGTAATTTTGGTTGTCGCGGTTTTGGTTTTCATCATTGTCAATGTGGATTCGTAAAGACGACGAGTATTCGGACTCCCAGAGCTCACCGACTCGGCCAACTTGGGTTCCTTTATCGCGAGCATTTTTTTTGCGGTTCATTAGCACGGCTAACAAAGAACCCGGGGAAAAGCAAATCCCACTCGAGCATTGTCCTCCGGCTAGGCGCTTGGTTGCCCACGTGCTTAGACACGAGCCGACAAATCGATTTTTTCTCTCTTCATCCTCGCGTCGATTCTCAAGTTGACAATCGTCGCCCGCATTCCTCCCTGACTGTTCCTGCATTCAGCCTTGTCGTCTTGTATTTTCTTTGTCCGGCAGTTGTAAGTTGGTGTCACGCGTTCCCCTGGTCGATTGCTGGATAGCTGGCTGTCGATGACCGCTACTCCCATCAATCCACCGGTTCGCCATCTAACGAGTGTTATCAGGTGCCCTTCACATCACCGCCGCGACCTCCTTCGTTTTGCTACAATGGCGCAATACTCTCAAGGCTACGGCCAATGGCCCAGCGACAGCTCGGGCTACTACCAGCACTCGACAAATCAACCGCAACCCCAGCAACTCTCGACGACGCACGGTGGTCCGCCGACAGATCCCGTCTCTTCCGCCAGTTATATGGCTTCCAACAACTCTTTCATGCACAACTCGACACAGATACCTGGGCTGGGATTCGGAGGCCCAGCTCCTTCTGCAAGTACCGATCCTAAATCGCAACCGCAACCCCCGACGAATACGTGGATGCCCCCGCCGGCCTCGTTTGGAAGCTACCAACAGCATCAGACCGCTGCTACAGCTGCATCCCACTCAGCAAACCTCCAGTCGCAGCTGCCTCCTCTGCCAAAATGCGCCGCTCCCCCTCAGGAGTCCACAGAGGAAGGCGAGCTTAGCGATACCGATTTCGACGACCTCTACGACCCTCAACCATCAGTTGCGGATGTTCAGCGCCCCATTTCCGTAACCCAAAAGACGCAGCCTGCTGAGAATACCCGAGCGAACTCCTACTCACCACACCTGTCACCCAATGAGGTCCCCCAGTCAGCCATCCGCTCAACCGGCATGAATGGTTCGGCTGCAAACGATCTCGGCAACGGGCCACCACTGCCTGGGCTTGGCTTGCACCCCGATACTGCGCCTGGTGAACCCCCAGCCGGTGTTCCGCAGTTCAAATCAGTGGATGAGGCCAAGAAAGAAGCCCAGAAAGCAATCCTCAGGCTCTTGCCTCTAGGCGTCAAGTACCAGACTTACCTCGACGAGGGCTTCGACGAAGCTACGATCATGTCTCTCTTTAATGAGTTGAATCTGCTTCCGCCCAATATCACAATGAAGCGTATCGTACAGGCTCCAAAAGCAGACAGGCCTGCGACCCAAAAAGAGACCAGACCCGAAGGTACCACGACGCCCACGGCCAAGGATAAAACGGAGGAGCGCAAGGATCGAATTGCTCGTTTGCTAGCTGCCAAAGCCGCCAACAAGACGACCTCGACACTTGCAATATCATCCAAGTCGGCCACGGCATCCCCAGCGCCGGCGCCCATTTCTGTCCCTGCGGCACCGCCGTCCACCACGGAGGCATTGCCAGCTCCCATCACACCTGCTGGTCTTCTAACCTCTAACGCACCGCCCGCCTCGCAAAACTTGCCACCTCCTTCTGCTCCAACTGCGCCTCTGGCTCTCCGCAAAGAAAAAGATTTTACTAAACCAAAATTTAAAGCGGACAAAGAGGCACTGCTCAAGAAGAAGCTCGAGGCCCTCAAGTCACGCCAGGCACAGGCTCAGCTCTCGACTCCGGCTGCAACGACGCCCCTCAAACCACCGACACCCTCCAGTGCGGAATTGCAGTCATCTGTGCCACCACCGCCGCCGTCGGCTCCTTCGCTCGCTGCAGCCGGGAATGGCACTACCCCCAGGTTCGACTCTACTATTGCCGGTCACCCTCAGCGCATCCCTGTGAGCCCTTCAGGCCTAAACGGACATACGAGCTCATCGATCCCAGGACTTTCTATATCAACTGGGAACTTGGGGCCTAGCCAGTCACGTAAAAGGCCCGTTGCTGCGGATTTTGTCGACTATTCCACGACTACTGGTACGCCGAAACGGCCATTCGGACAGCACCGACAAGATTCCTTTGTCATTGACATCAGTGAAGAGTCAGAAGACGATGACGTGGAGATGGAGGTTGACTCTCCTGGTGGACATAGTGTGTCTTCCTCTTCTCGTATCGATTCTTCGACCAGGGGTCCTGTAGTGCGAGACTTCCCGCCTTTGTCAGACGGGACACCGAGAAAGAGTTTGTCACGAAACAATTCAAACGTTCCACCCGCGAAGCTGAACAAGCTTGACAGCGACATTCTGCGGATGCGCGCCAAGATTGCGGCCGCCGAAGCAAAAAAGAAGAAGGCCAGCTCGGGCTCACAGACGCCAGAGATCCGGGAACCTCCGACGCCTGCCGTGGATCCTTTTGAGCAAGCTCGATCTACAATTCCCGCCCGAGCAGTTTCATCCAGCGACATCAGCAGCGCAGATCTGCCCTCAGCACAGCTCATCTCTGAAGCGGCGGCTGCTGGCGTGTCTCGGCTGCCTACGCAAACTCAGCAGGATGCGCGAACCAAACATGGCTACGGCCAGCTTGTTGGTGCCTCGGCCCCACCTCCCATTCGTCCGACTGTTCAGACTGCTACGATAGACGGCGATCGTCGGACACGTATAGCCAGTCTTCACTTGCCCAAAATCGAGGCAAGGCTCATGGAGAAGAAGACCAAACTGAAACTGCTCGAGCACAAGGCTGCTCAGCTCAGACGTGAAATAGAAGCGGAGGCTGCTGAGAGAGAGAAGCTTGCAGATGAGCTTCATCAGCTTGACGCGCCAAGCGAAGTCACGCCCCAAGAGCCAGTCAATGAATCCTCGACTGTCCCAGAATCGCAACCCTCCGCAACAACAGGCGGCGGGTCTGATCAAAACTCCCACTCGACGCAACCCGAACGATTCGTTTCAAACGCCCCTGAGCCCGCTGCCTCAAACCCTGAGCAAGCACAAATTGTCACGGGAAACGGCACCGCCGGCCCTGCGACCACCTCGGATTCCTCAAAGGCTACAGCGCCAGGCACCGACATTAACAGTGTTGACAGCAGTGGCGCTCACGATCTGAACCCATCAGCACCCCTCGCAGAGGCCTCGTCATCTGTCGACCCGTCTGCGCCAATTACCACAGAGCCGAGGGAGTCTCCACAGGCAGACGTTGTGATGGATTCCCCTGTTTCGACGCCCGAATCTGGCCAAGTTGACGAAAGCGCACCATCATCGCCTGGAGCGTCCAAGTCGGTATCTGTTCCCTCCAATGAGTCAGAAACCCCAACCGAGAAAGAGCCCGCTCAGGCTCCAGAAACAATCTCAAATGGAAGGGCAGAAGGGTCACCTGACATAGAAATGTTCTCTGATGCCGTGCACGCCGAAGACGAAGCAGAGCGAATGGGTGTCAATGGAGAAGTAAAGACTGTTTACCCTACTCTTTTTGGACTGGACTAACTTGGCAATAGGCCCATATCGATCATACAGAAGAGCGAGTGCCGTCGTTCACCCCTTACGAAAGCCCGCTGTCGTACTTCAGGTCGTACCGGTTCCATCCGAATTACACAGAGTCCGTAACAGGGGGGTTAAAATCACTCACCTACACTAACAAGATCAACCCAAAGCAAGCGGTGTGCCTAAATGAACTCATTCACAAGAAGTGTGGCGACCCAGACTGCGGTTTCCAGCACTTCAAATCAATGGTCCCTGGAGGTAAGCGACGTCCTTTTACCCTCGGACTGCTAACGAGAAATCTCAAGGTCACACCCCTCTCTCTAGACGCTAACTCTTCCCCCTCGTTCCCTAAAAAACACAGATGGCCAGATCCTGATGGAATTGGGCCAGGCGGATGATTTTGCCGACGGCGAGGAGAAGAGTCGCTTCATCACTGGCCTTCGAGACCTGCTCGGCGAATGCCGCGCGCGGAAGATTCGCGACATGAACGAAATTGGTCGCGCCATCATTGAATATCGCCGCAAGTTCATCGGAGATGAATCGCGGGTCCTTACGAGCCTGCAGGATACCAAGATCTGACTCTGAATGTTGGTCGATGGTTTGGCGGGATGGCCTTGGCGCAACTTGTGTTTTGGCGCTTTTGTAGTCGACCGATTTGCGATGGATCCCCAGAGTAAGCCTAATTGCAAACAGCGAACAGCTCACGAATTGTCAGGCAGGCCCGCCACGACATTGCGTATGCTGCGATGGCACCTGCGCGCTGAACTACGCCGATTGTCCGGCTTCCCGCACGGCAGTCCTGGCGTACAGTGCATGTCCTGCCATGCAACAGGATGTGGCGTCTGAGCCATATCTCCTTCGATGACGTTTCCAGATTGATTCAGGCTATGCCAGAAAGAGAAGGATTATCTTGGGACTTCCGTGTCAATATCGATACCCTGTGCCCTCCTGAGGAACAATGCGCACGCGCTACTGAGCAAGGAGACTATGGAGGGAACAGGAAAGAAAGAGGCGGAAAACCGAACTGTGGTTTGTTAGGGAAAGAAACGTGCAAGAGGCGGATACTAAGAGATTACAAGAGTGGCTCAAGTGAGCCAGGCACCTCGTGTGCGTGTATGACTATAACCGACAGTCAGATGCGCGCAAGATTCTATTTGGGGGCCTTCCGAGGCACTGGAGAGCAGTTAGCCGAGTCGGAGAAACCGCTCGGGGTGGCACGGCTGGCCCGGGTCGTGTGTTACATGCGACGGCAACTATCATTTTGATTCGAGTGAACGGTAACTATACTGGGATGGACTCTGGACAACACGTTACTTTATAGTGTTTTGACGCGACTGTTAAAACTGTCAAAACGAAAGAGGAGGTATTTTAGGACACAAACAAGCAAAGCGCCACAATGCAACGACATTTTCTTGACTCTGCAAGGATTTTCTATATTAAATGCCCTGAGAACTAAAGTCGTTATATATGGTCCTTGCCAATAGACTGCATTAAAAGTAGAGATGCATATGCTCAAATGTGATTTCTATTTTCAGGTTTCCATTTCTGAGGTCTGCTTTTATCATTAAGTTGGCCTGAAGAGAAATGACCGCTCAGCCAAGATGTTTCCCGATGGTAAACTCCGTAGATGTTATACATTAAGGAAAATTAGCACCATGTGCCGGTAAGCCCAAAGATACAAAGGAAAACGCTGACCATCCAGTCTTATAACCGGGCGTGTATGCATAAGCCGTGACAAATGAGTGTAGTGGGTAGAGCTAGCCTTTGTGATAAAGGGCAGAGCTCAAGGTATCATGAGTACAATTTCCGTTCTCTGGGGTGGAAAAAAGAAAAACACATAAGAGAGAGAAGACGAAGAAGAAAAAGAGGTGACATTTCCTTCACGTCACCTCTCCTCAGTCGGTATCCTCGCAGCACTTGACCATTTCACACAACGTCCGCACCAGCAGCGGATCGACGGCCTCGACCACCGCCCCATCTCTCTCGCAGTCGGACACGTGGTCCATCTCCTCGCCGTCGCCGTCGGGCGAGCACGACCGCGGGGACAAGCTCGCGGGCGACGACGACATGAGCATCATGGTCCGGACGAGGCGGACGATGCACAGCGCCAGGGCGTCGCGCAGCGCGCGCGTCGAGGGGTTCTCGTCCTGCTCCGCCGCCGCCGCCGCCGGGTCGTCGTCGTTGTTCCAAGACGGCTTGCGGCCGCCGGCTACCGCGGTGCGCTTGCTGTGGCTGTGGGGCGGCGCCGCCCCAGCCGAGGAGTACGTGGCGGCGCGCTTGGGGCCCGCCACCTCGACGATCTCGAGCTCCGTCGCGCTGACGCGCACAAGGGAGGCGCGCGTCGCCTCGGCCAGGTGCGCGTGGAAGTCGTCCTTTGGCAGCGGGTTGGGCGGGTTGAGCAAGGTCACGGGCCTGGAGATGCCGAGCAGGTGCGCGGCCTTTTTGGGCACCCTGTTGTCTGTGGGCTTGGTGTTTGTGGTGGTGTTTGAGGTTGTGGGTGTGGTTGTGGTGGCGGCCAGGGATGGGGTGCTGGTGCCGCTGCTCGTCTGCGCCCTCCGCGGGGCCGGCTCCGGGCAGAACTCGGCAGCGGCCGCCGCACGGGGGCTGGGCGTCCGAGACGGCCTGGGAGACGGCCACGAAGACGAGCCACCCCCGCAAAAGAGGACAATATAGTTGTACGCCACAATGTGCGCGTACAGCGCGTCGCAGAGGTAGTCTGCCGAGCCGGGGAATATGCTCTTGAAGCGCGCAAAGTCCGGGGACGAAGGCGTGGGGCTCGCGTGGCCCAGGCAGGGTGTCTTGGACCCGCGTCTGCCGGCTGTGCGCAGCGGGCCAGCTGCCGCCGCCGACACGTCCGAGGACTGGCGGGGCTGGTCATGGTAGCTGCTGCCGCCGCTGCTGCTGGACGACATGAAGGACGTTGTCGACTTCTTGGGCAGCAGGATGTTGGAGAAACGCCAGCGCGAGAAGCCGGCCGACTGGGGCGGGGTCGGCGGCATGTTCGGGTGGTTGGCGGTGATTGAGGGCATGGCGGAGCCGTCGAGCAAGAGCATGCGCGCCTCCTTGTTTTCCGGGGAGCTGTTGCGCTTCACCTTGCGCGAGTAGGTCCGGATCGTCTCGACCGAGAGACTGGAGCACAGCAGCATCGTCTCGGGGAAGGACGAGGTCGACACGGTGAGCGTCTCGAGCACGTCCGGGGGCAGCGGGATGGGCGGCGCCTGCTGGGCGTCCTGGGGCGAGCGCCACAGCGGCGACGCAAAGTCCATGCTCTGCTTCACGGGCGAGCCGATGCTGGTGTCCAGTTGCGTCAGGGCGGGCACCGAGGAGGCCCCCCTGGGCGATGTGCTGGTTTTGCTGCGCGTCGGGCTGGGTCGAGTCGTCGAGGCCACGTCCGAGCTCGTGTGGCTCTTGCCGTACGAGGGCCTCCCATTCTTCTCGGCGGGCTCGTGGTTCGGAGCGATGAAGAAGTGGCGCGGGCTCAGGTCGTGGGCGTCACGGGCCGGGGGTGCGGTATTTATCGTGGTGACGCGGGGCTTGCATCTGCCCAAGGATCTCGTGGACGGGCTCAGCACACCTGTCTCGTCCGTTGACGAGTCGGGCTCGAGATCGACCCAGCTCTTTTGGTGGTTGTGATTCATCGAGGGCTGCAGAGGGTTGGATATGCTCAGGGACCGCCTCCCAGATGCGATCGAGGTGGCGTTCGTTATGGAAGACTCCTGCCGGGGCCGCATTCGGATCGGTTCCATATCAAAGGATGACCTTGAAGATTCACTGCTCATGGCTGAGTCTTGGTCCGTATCATGCTCGGAAAGCCAAGTACCAGCGTCGAGGGGGGGTGCCACAGCAGATAGCTGGCGATTTTGAGCTTGTTAGTCAACCTGATCCCACTGGTTTTTGGTTTAGGTGCTTCCACTGCGAACGGCTGCAAAAAGCACTACAACACGTACCCTCTTCAGCTTTGGGAGCTGGTAGCAGGAAGGCGTCCTCTCGGATCTCGACATATTTGTGTTGTTCTCGCGGTACAGGTCCTTGGTAGCCAGAGCTGGTTCCGGGGAACTCGAGGGTATCTGTTTGGTGGAGAATATCGACGTCGAATTTTTGAGATCCTTCACAAGCATTTCTGGAAAGTTTCGCCCCATTGCGTCCAACTTTTGATGGAGAAACCGACCAAGAAGCGCTGAGCGGATCGCGATCAGGCAAGGACCGGAACGCAGCCCAAGTACGGTGGCAGTGCAGCGAGGGACAAAAGAAGAGGCGGGCGCAGACGATGGATCGGGCCAGCGGTTCTCTCAAGTCCTTCTTAGCGTTGCCGAGATAGTCGAGTTCGCGTTGTACGCCGAAGAGGGGGTGCCCCCTAAACCAGAGGAACGTAGGGTGGTAATATGGAGGTCAATATAAAGACGGATTCCTGCCGCGCCCATGCCAAGGCTGGAATTCTGTGTGCGACGATAGTGCATGGGGGCTGGGAGGCGCCTTGGTGCGATCGACCCAAAAGCCTGTATGAGGTTTTTTCTAGGGCGCCTCTAGGCTTTCTTTTGCCGATGGCGGGTCGTGGGCATGGAGAAGTCATTTACAATATTGAAGTGGATGTAGATAGCTCTATTGGCAAGACATTTATCCCCAAAGAAGAAAAGAAACAGAGTCAAAATGGGAAAATCGATGTGCAGAGGCCCCGACGCGGCACCAGCACGCACACGGCGGCCGGTTTGACTGCGTGTATCGCAATGGTTAGATCGCACAACCACAAAGGCATGGTAAAACTCTACTTCCTCTTCTGAACTGCTTGCTTTGAGAATCCAGCAAGCGGAAAATGCCTTGTGTGTTTTCTCTGCTTCGTATGGTGAGTGGCACGGCTGAGGGCGATCACTGTCGGGGATGCGGCCGCCGACCAAGACAATGCAGTGTAATCAAGGGCATCAGGTCAAAAACAGTTAGAGAGGAACCAAATCGAACCAAAGTCTCAAGATGGAGCCTAAGAAGTCGGTGACGGCTTGTCAGAATTGCAGCTTGTCTAGTTCTAGACTAGATGATGGCTGTACGCTAGCCGGGTAGTCATTGCGGCGAGCCCCTAGCCTAGCGAGCCGTTGATCCAGAAAGCTAGCCGTTTGTGTCTGTTTGATGTATTGCGAGCGGCCAATCCCGTCCTGGTAGGTAAAATAGGTACTCTGTACTCTGGAATTGGCCGCGGTGTATTCATTCCTGTCTTGGTGTTTACCCATCACGCTCTGCCCGGGTGAAACGTGGAGAGCATGGAGGGAGCCCTTAAGAGGGCCGGAATGATTCCGAAACTCGGCAAAAGGAGCTTGAAGGAGGTAGATTGCTTGCTTTACCCTGGGTTGGCCTCGAGGAAACGCCGAAAGTGTGCGACGGGCGGGTGCATGCATGATGAGGGCTGCGGTGTAGTATCCTGTGCGACGCGAGCTCGACAGCTTGTGGTTGCTGTCGGGATCGGAGAGATGGAGGCTGGACCCCGTGGGGTTGCTCTGTTGCGTCGTGCTGCCATTTGTGCAGCAAGCCATCCTTTCCGCCTACTCATTCGTGTTTGCACGGGCATGTTTTGTTGCGTGGTTCAACTCCAGGTGAAGTGAAAGCTACTCCCGATCGATCTACGGGGGAAACAGTGAAACAGATCCTCGCGATCTCTCGCAGAGATGGGATCTTAGTCCTGTCTGACCCTGAGGAACCGCGCCTCGGCCGCTTTCAAGCTCGCAAGACATACATGCGTCAAGTGGCACCAGGCAGGGTAGGGTGGGCGGTGACTTCACTCGCCCGCAGGCAACACGACGGATAACCTTTTTTTTTATCGGCGAGAAAAAAAAACAGGTGTTTACAGGAAACAAAAAATCCCGTGTGCCGCTGGCATGTTTTGTGCAGGTACACAAGGTAGGGCAGATGGGCTACACAGACGCACGAGAACGACACGGGGGTTCGAGTCTCGGTCGGAGGTGCTGTGCATGTTGCTGCAGGCAGGTTGGTGCCTTGCAGCGGCTTGCAGCAAACTGCAACAAGTACACGAGGTACAGGACGTCTAGCACCTTGGGGTGATATGGTATGGATCATGGCATATTCCAGCTAGCCCAGGTGAAGGCGTGCCCCAGCAGACGCCAACTCTCTATGATGGAAGGTCAGATCTCTCATCGCAGCCAAGGAGAAGAAAGGATGTACCGGGTATGGAGAAGATGTTCTAGATATGAATCAGCAATAATCCAATGGTTCATGGCGCGTGAATGCGGGACTTGATCTGGCTAGGATCGATCAGAGACGCGGCAGAGCCTGAGCGTTGGTACCTTGTGAGAAGCAACCAAAGTGGTTTGTTGGGGGAAATGATGGGAAACTGCATGTCGAAGACGATTACCGATAGTTGCGGATCGGCGGCGCTTGAAGAGACGCCATGAAAAGGAGATGGGAACTATGTTTCTTCGGAGTGGTAGTTTTGGCGGCAGAGCCAAGAAAGAACCAAGAAAGAGAGCGAACCAAAGACGAAGCCGAAAAAGAGATGGCGATGATGATGAATTTGGATGTGGACCCACATAGCTTCTTGGCTTTAGCCCCGCCTTTTGATGGGTCCTCCCCAGTGTTTATACG
>JARHUK010004521.1:962-12426 GCA_031001725.1 Pseudopyricularia javanii | reverse complement strand
TCAATTTCTATTTTTTTTTTTTTTTTTTCGCCATGAAAATCAAGAGCCGCGAATCCAGACAAAAGAAAAAGAAAGAAAAAAAAGACACCAAATCACTCAAGCCAAGCCCTCCAGTCCCCCTCGAGGCCTTGCAGTAGTCTTGAGCAGAAGCTATTGTCGGATTGGCACAAATAGCCTGGCCGGTAGCAAATAAAAAGGACAGCCACCAAAAAAATGCTGTCCGAAGAATTCGTCTCAGCCCTCTGTGGCGGTCCTCTTACCAGCAACACCAGCATCGCCAAAGATGTCGGCATCTACGTGCACTCTCTCAGTCCGGCATACTCGGTCAAGTCGGCCTTCAAGAAAAACTCTGCCGCTCCAAACTGCCTTGCAGTCAATGACAGCCATATCTTTGCCGCCCAGCACGAAAAGGCTGCCCTGCACGTCTACTCGAGGATACGCGGCAACCAGGAGGCATATGTGCCCTTTCCTGAGAAAATCCGCTGCGTTGCTCTGGCCGGTGATGTCTTGATACTCGGGACTGCCGAGGGACGGATAATGCTTTGGGAGGTATGGCGGATGATCCCCCTTTTTTGTTTCATTAACCCTCGTCCGCCGGCCATAGGCCCAAGCTTACCTCGGCCTCCCGCCACTTACGTACTTGAACTAATAATACGTGATATTGCCTAGTTCTGCACCGGAAGGCTGGTGTCTACCCCGGCCTGTCATGTCCAGCCGGTGACCTGCCTCGCTGTAACGCCACACCACGTGCTGACCGGCTCCGACGACTCCAACGTCCACGTCTGGAGCCTCTCGCAACTGCTGGAACTGGATCCCGTCGCCGAGCAGGCTCCGGAGCGGACACTGTCCAACCACAGGGCAGCCATCACGTCTCTTGTGGCGAGCCCGGGCTCCGACGGCGGCTCGGGCGCCACGGACTCGACGCTCTGCGTCTCGGCCAGCAAGGATAAGACGTGCGTCATTTGGAACTACCGCACCGGCCTCCCGTTGCGGACCCTGCTGTTCCCCGCGCCGCCGCTCTGTCTTTCGCTCGACCCCTGCACCAGAGCATTGTGCGTCGCCGCCGATGACGGCTCCGTCTACATGGTCGAGCTGTTTGGCGAGCCGGCGCCGCTGCTCGGCCCCCACGCCGCCGAGGCCGCGTCGACCGTTGTGCAGGTGTCGTCACCCTTTGGCATGGCCCCCACAGAGGCCGGGCCGGCGGCGTGTCTGGCAACGAGCTACGACGGGACTCTTCTTCTGTCGGGCCACGCCAAGGGCAAGATACTGCTGTGGAGTCTGGCAGACAACAGCCCGCCCACTGAGCTGGCGGATCTCAACGCCGCCGTCAGCAACCTCGTATTTGTGCCTCCATTAACGTCCACAACGCCGGGCCAGCCAACGACAAAGACACCCACCATCGTTAAGCCTGCCGCCAATGCCGAAAGGAGCTACAATTTCACGGCACATTTCGACGCGGACCTCGATACCACCGAGCCAAGCAGGTTCGACAGGCTGATGAACACGCCTGGATTCTCGGAGGACGTACTCAAGCAAGCAATCCTTGCGTTTGAGCAGCCACCCGCTGCATCTGCCGCACCGGCAGCGGCCATAAATGTTTCTTCCGATGGCGGCAGCGAATTAGAGGAGCTACGACGTCAAAACGAGGAGCTACAACAGATCCTGAAAGAGCAAAGGGCGGTCTACAAGCAAGTCCTGCAGCTCCAAGGTGGGAAGCAGAGGTAACTTCGTCCGGCTCTTGGGATGAAAGACAGGTGCACAATCGGAGAAGAGACGAGACGATGACCTCGTGCTGCCCCTCCAATCTAAAAGTTTTTGATGCAATCACGATAGATGAGATACCCCGGCACGAAGCCGAAGAACCAGAGCTATGCTATCAACATTAAGGAACCAACTCGCGTTTAGAACCATGAGAACAACCATAAGAACACGCTCAACTTGTACTATTGTGATCTTCGTAACTAGCAAGGCTTCTGGAAACATGCCACGGTTGCGATGATCTGCCGCAAGCATCGGCGGGCCGTTCATCTGATATTCGACGAGCTGACTTGTACCTGCAGCCTCCGAAACATTGGAAAATCAGGTCCAGGTCTACAGCTCGAGTTTTCTTCCCGGCTCGTTTCTCAAATGTTTCGGGTTCGCTGGCCAATGATGTGCTGTGCCACGCTAGCGAGCTTCTCAACCGTACGGTATGCGTGGTTTGAACTATCAATGTAGGGTTTGTGAGGAGGGATGACTTTGCTTGCTCAAGTTCGGGCTGTGATCTGATACTTTGGCTGACAGGATGCATGTTTAGGTAACGTTGCATATGTGCACAGAATGAGCCACAACTAGAGCGCAGCAGCTTGCTACCGGATAGAATCTCTTCCATGTATTCGGCTCGGGTTCGTGGACATTTGAGCTAACTGCGGTTAAAAAGTAAATTGGCTGGCTTAGATCCATCGAGTCGTTTGTCTGCCTGGGGTCTGTATCGGAATCTGCAGTGTAGGCGGCCTGACACACCTCCATCCTCGCCATCGCGGTCCTGCTCGACTTACGCAGGTCGTCTATGGCCAAAAGGCCCTGTTTCTATTCACCACCTACTAGGGATAGCAGTCATGAGGCCCATTAAAACCTCGTTTCATCCAACACAGCTGTGTTGTCATGAGCACCACTGGCAGAGTGGACGCGTCTTCCTGGCGGTGGGAACGTCATCATAGGGGCTGTAGGATATCATTATGCGATGAGCTGGCCATAACATATGTCGCGCCCCTGCTGGGGCGTCTTTTATATATGGACAACAACGCCACTTCCGGCGACAGACAGACGGGTACAGGCTTTGCGGATACGACTATCGGTGTCTTGGCTGTTTGGCGAGTGAACTGTAGTTACTTACTGCGTTTCTGTCTGACGAGCAATTCTATTCCTTGTTTTTCTTTCACTTGTCTTGCCCGCAAACTCAAAGCCAAGATGAGGCCGGACACAGTCTTCTGCATCCTGTCAACCCTGGCCGCGGCAGTGGATGCCAGATACATCAACGCCGGCCCGGCCGTCTTCCCAACAGACCCAAGCGATAATATCTCCCCCGGCCCAAGCCACGTCCTCCACGAGGCCCTGCACCCCGCAACGGGGCGCACCTGGGGCCGTTCCCACCGCCTGCCCAACGACACGGTGCTGCCGATGCGCATCGGCCTCGTGCAGCAGAACCTGCACCGGGCCGAGGAATTCATGAACCGCGTGTCGCACCCGGACAGCCCAGACTACGGCCGTCACTGGACGGTCGACGAGGTCGTCGAGGCATTCGCGCCCAGCGACGAGTCCGTCGACGCAGTCGTGGCCTGGCTGGCGGCCGAGGGCATCGCGCCAGACAGGGTCACGCTCAGCCGCGCCAGGACCTGGGTCACGTTCGACGCCACGGCCGCCGAGGCCGAGGCGCTGCTCAGGACCAAGTACCACGTATACAGACACGCGGCGCACGGTGCCTCCCACGTTGCGTGCGATGGCTACCACATCCCCAAGGAGGTGGCGGCTCACGTCGACCTCATCACGCCGACGGTGCACTTTGACAGCCGCGTGGGGCAGGGCCGCCGCAACTCCCGTGCGGACCTGTCGGAAGACGACGTGACGGAGCTCAAGCGCCGCGACTCCCAGGGCGCCTTCTCACCGGCCGATCGCCAGGAGGGCCTGGGCCGGGGCCTGCTCGGTCAGCCGGGCCCGGGCGTCGGCCCCAAGCAGGGCGCCAAGGTGGAGAGTGCTATGTTGGACCTGGGCAACTGCGACCGGATGATAACTCTGGCTTGCCTGCGCGCGCTTTACGCCACGCCCCCTGGGGCCACGGCCGCGTCCAACAACACGCTTGGCATTGTCGAGTTCACGCCGCAGGCGTTCTTGCAGTCGGACCTGGACATGTTTTTCGGCGAGTTCGACGAGCGGCTCAAGGGCGTCTCGCCCATCGTGACGCTACTCGACAACGGCGTCTTGCAGTCGCAGAACAAATCGTTCGGCTTCAACGGCGAGTCGGGCCTGGACCTGCAGTTCGCCATGGGGCTCATCTACCCGCAGCGCACGACGCTGTACCAAGTCGGCGACCTGCAGCAGTCGGCGTCGTTCAACAACTTCCTCGAGGCAATCGACGGCAGCTACTGCGACTTTGACGGCGGGCGGTCCGTCGACCCAAACGTCGACGCGCAGTACTCGCGGCAGGTGGCCTGCGGCACGGCGCCCGTGACGAACGTCATCAGCACCAGCTACGGCTACAACGAGGCGGACCTGGGCCCGCGGTACGAGCAGCGCCAGTGCGCCGAGTACATGAAGCTGGGCCTGCGCGGCGTCTCGGTCGTCTTTTCGTCGGGCGACCACGGCGTGGCCGGCAACGGCGGGCAGTGCATCGACACGGATACGGGGGCGTACAACGACGGCACAAAGGGCTACTTCAGCCCGGCGTTCCCGTCCACGTGCCCCTGGGTCACGGCCGTCGGGGCCACGTCCATCCTCAAGGGGTCGTCGGTGCACACTCCCGAGAGCGCGTGCGAGCAGGTCATCTACAGCGGAGGGGGGTTCAGCAACGTCTTTGCCATGCCGGACTACCAGAAGGACGCGGTGGCGGGGTACTACCGCGACTCGGCGCCGCCGTACGGGCAGGAGAGGTACAACAACTCACGGACCGTGAGGGGGTACCCGGACGTGAGCGCCAACGGGGCCAACTTTGTGACGGCGGTGAATGGCGAGTTTATTCTCAGCTATGGGACTTCTGGTGAGTGCGAAGTTGCCTTGTTCTTTCGCAGAATTATAGTGCTCATTTTGTTTTTTGCTAACAATTTGGTCATTCAACGTCGCAAGCATCCGCACCCGTCTTCGCCTCCATCCTGACGCTGATCAACGAACAGCGCATTGCGGCGGGCAAGTCGCCCGTCGGGTTCGTCAACCCGGTCTTATACCAGAACCCGGGGATGCTCAACGACGTTACCAACGGCAAGAACCCAGGCTGCGGTACCGACGGGTTCAACGCCGTCGCGGGATGGGACCCAGTCACCGGGTTGGGAACGCCAAACTATCCCTCAATGTTGGGGGTTTTTATGAGTCTCCCTTGAATGGGAATGGCTTCTTGTTTTCATGTACATCTGGGCGGCGTTATATTGAGGGCGTTGGAGGTAGTCTTCGTTGGTTAATTATTGATTAATATTATAGAATGTTAGATACGTATTTATCCAGCCCTCTTCGGCGAGTGTATTCTCTAGGCGGACCACAGCAATATCCATGCCTGCCAAGCTCCGAATCGACTCGGAGCTTACGCTACGCTAGTTCCCCCACTCCAAGTCTTCTTTTCCGTTAGGGCAACATCAACAGGTTGAAGACATCGCAATACCTCTGAAAAAATGCCATAGACCAAGACTCACCCAACACAGAGGCTCACTCGTTATGGATTTGGACAGCAGCAATTCAACGACGGCCAGCGAGCCATCTCGGCAGGTAGGCGGAGCTAGGGTCACCAACGCATGCGAGGCTTGCCGGGCGGCCAAGGTCAAGTGCACGGCAAGCGAAAGCCAGCTGGGGATATGTCGGCGGTATGTTTTTTTGGGTCTCGGATAGTGTCCCCGAATTTCTTTTGTGTAGTGTATACTGACCATACATTGTATGCCATTACTCGGCTGCCATAGATGTCATGAATCCAAACGTGAATGCGTCTTCAAAACCGGCCCACGAACCCGGAGACGACGGCAGTCCAATATGTGCGTCCCTCACTTTACTTTACTTGTTCTATTCCTGCCATATTGTGTCTCTTGTCAACCCTTGTTTTCCGCACCTCCATAGCCCATGACCCTGATCCCCATCAACTGCTCGCCCCTCGTGCATTTTCACTTACACGCCTACGACAGAAACCCCATGTCAGCCCGTCAACCGCTACCGCCACCAGCCCCGGCCAAGACCTTCACCATCGAAATCGGCCTGCCAAAGGAGGAGCAGCCCCAGGACTTTGATCTGCTCCGCGACGCGCACGAGGAGTTCATCGACCGCTTCCTGCCGCCAGACTCGCCACAGGCAGCAGCACCGTCGTCCTCGACGGCAGCGTCCACCTTTGGCCACGTCTCCCTGCCCAGCCTGACCTCTGCATCCATCGACACCATGCCGTCGTCGACGACCACCACGGCGGGGTCGCCGCTCCTCCGCCGGCCCCAGTTCAACCTCGAGAGCGCCTCGGCGCTGCTCTCGGCCTTCCGCGACGACATGTCGCTCTTCTTCCCCGTCGCGGCGGTCCCGGTGGACGCGACGGTGCCGGACCTGGCTCGGGAGCGGCCGTTTGTTCTGCTTGCGATCCTGGCCGTCGCCAGCGGCACCAGGTCGCCGATCCGGGGCGGCGGCGGCAGCCTCTACGACGAGGAGTTCCGCAAGGTACTGGGGCTCAAGTTCGTGGCTGGCGGCGAGAGGAGCGTGGAGCTGCTTGTCGGACTGCTGGTTTACTGTGCTTGGTATGGCTGCTGTCATGATTTCTCTTCTTGGTTGTGCCCCCCCGAGACTGACAAAAAGGGACATGTACTCCCGGGAAAAGGTATCCTACCCATCTCCGACCGCGCAGCAAGCAGTCCACACAGTATGCTCGCATGGCCGTCGACCTAGTTCAGGACCTCGAATTGGACCAGCCCGAGTACCTTGACCAGCACCGGGATCTGTCACCCGAGCAGCGTCTCGCGGGCATCAGGGCGTATCTCGCATGCTGCTACATGGACCTAGCGCAAGTCGTTCAACTTTCTCCCTGCACCCTTCCCCTAGCCCACGTTCATTTCTCATGGGAAGTTGCTTCTCTCTAACATCGACAAACACATCCCAACACACAGTCGCTCGACATCCTATTTCAAGCCCGTCAGCCTCCCATTCACCCCCTGGGCGGCAGAATGCTGCGACCTGCTCGAGCGTGAGGGCTCCGCGCCGGGTGACCGTCTGCTTCCGTGGCTTGTGCGCCACCAGCACCTCGCCGTCGAGGTCTTCGCGCTCGCCAGGGATCAGGGCCGCGGTCTGCGCTCGCCTTACCAAGCTGCCACCATGCTCAGGGGCCTTGATCTGCAGCTGGAGGAGTACCGGGCCCGGATGCCCATCGAAGTGGCCAATACCTGTACGTGGCTTGAGATTACTTACTGTGTTGAAGGGCACGCACTAATCAGGAATCGCTGGGAAATACAACAGCCGTCATGAAACTAGCCGCGGCGGCAGTTCAAATCCAGCTCCTAACGCCCAACCTCTGGATCAAGCCCACCGCCTCCCGCAGCAGCAGCAGCAGCACCGCATCCTCGACCAAAGCCCAACCAGACGCGTACCACGACCTGTCTCGCATGCGCCGGTCATTGCCGCACCTGGCCAACGCGCTGAACCTCGCGGTCGACGATCTGGCCGGTAATGGAAGGCTAAACAGCCTCAGCGCGGTGGACTGGGGGCGGATCGTGGCCATCGTTATCATCGCCTTCAACCTCTCCTTCGGGCTGCCGTCATGCCCAGGCTGGGACGCGGCCGAGGCGCGGTCGCGCATGGACCTGGGAGCGATGCTTGGCCGCTTCGCTGGCGACGACCACGACAGCAGCAGCAGCAGCAACGATGGCTACGACATAACCATCGCCGGCGCCAGCAGGGTGGTCTTTGGCGTGGTCAAGGCCAAGTTCGACAAGCGCTTGGCTGCCGTGCGTCTGCGGGAGCAGTCGGTCGCCACGAGGGTGTGGTCCCTCTTCGGCAGCGGCGGCGCCGACGCCCTTCCTGATCTGCCGCTCGACAAGACGGTCGCCGGGTGTCCGATGCTGGACGGCTCGCTGGACAGCTACACTGCCGCGTGGAGCGAGTCGTTTGCCAGTCACGGCGCGGCTCTGGGCAAGACGGAGTCTGGATCACGGGGAGACGACCCTTTTGGTGAGCTCGGAGGGGATTTTGCCCAGCCCCTCGACGACATATGGACTACAATGACCGTGGGGTGGGCTGATGTTGAAGCCCCTGGGGCCTCTCAATCACATGGCAGCGAGGTGTTTAGTTCAGGTCTACACTGGGAAACGGATATATAACGTTGGTATCTCGGTAAGTGGAGTGATCCAGCAATGAAAAGAGAGGTGCTCTAGCAAGTAAATCAAAAGACAACGGCCAAGGCTGCGGACGGCAAGAAAACATTACGCATTTCCTCACAATGGCTTTCTTCCATAAATAAGGACCCTAGATGTGGATTAGACGCATTAGCACAGACACTGTCCGCAGTCGCGAGGCATCGGGGGAAAAAAGAAGAAGAAAAGACAAATACCAACCCTTCAGAGTACGCATGGATATTGGTATCCTTGATGTCCCGCTTGACATCCTCAAGAAACACCCTGACGTCGTCCCCGTTCCACCCCAGCACCCTCGTAAACAGCGCCATGCTGATGGCCTCGATGCCCTGCAGCATGTCATGCTGCAGCCACAGGCTCAGGTACTTGATGCGCGGGCCCTTGGCCCATGGGCTGAGCGGCACGCGCTCCCTGACCTCCACGACGTCCTCGAAGCCCAGCTCGCGCATCCAGCGCCCGTAGTGGACGGCGTTGTCCCATCGCCGGCCCACCCTCCCGCTCGCCTCCATGACGAGGTCGTTCCACCGCGCCAGGGCGCAGCCCTCGGGCGGCGGCGTGTGGAAGCGGAAGGGCATGATGGGGTCCCGCATCTGCAGGTAGCCGCCGGGGGCCAGGCTGGCGAGGGCCGAGGCCATGACGGCGCGCGGGGAGCGGAAGCACGTCACGACGGCGCGCATGTGGACAAAGTCGAAGGGCAGGGAGAAGTCCCACTCGTCCTCGGCGTCGCAGATCTGGAAGGAGCAGTTCGGGGGCACGTAGCTGGGCTGGATCGGGGAGAGGTCGGTGCCGATGACGTTGGAGCCGGGGTTTTCCTGGGCTGGGGGTGTACTTTCTGGTCAGCGGTGGATGGGGTTGGTGTGCGGTTCCCCTTGTGCGGGACATACCAAACTCGATGGCCCAGATGCCCGTCCCCGTTGCCACGTCGAGGACATTTCGAGGGTTTTGGACCGGGGCGTGGTAGAGCTTGCCCTCGGACGACAGCTTCCAGACTTGGTGCTGGAAGTCTGGTCATGCCTGGTGGGTTAGCTGTGGGTGGGTTTTCGTGTTGTAGCGAGGAGACAGACCGAGACGATCTTGTTCCGACTTTTTTTTATGAGGGAATTATGTAAGTAAGCAAGCAAGCAAGTCATATTGGAGTTGGTGATTTATGCAATCAGAACTCACTTGATCGTTGGGCAGGGGATATTCTATAACAGGCGGATATTAGTTTACCACTTTGAGGAGTACGCGAAAACAGGCTGCTACTTACTCCCCTGTTTGAATCTGTGATATGTTCGACCGTTTTCGACAATGTGTTCGTATAGACTCGAGTTCAGGCTTTCAGTGGACGACCTTGACTTGGGCCCATGCGAGAGCCCAATTGTTTTAGATTTATTGCTCTCTTTTTGTCCGTGTGCTTGGGGCTGTATATCTGGAGGGAGGTACCGGTGCATCATACAAGAAGCTCATACCACCAACAGCCGAGTCACCGTCCCACTCCGTCTAGCCAGGATAGCACAGTGTCAGCATGAGCGCATATCTTGCAAGTCGCAGACTAGGGTGCTGTACACAGATGTTCTTACGCTGTCGACCTCCAGCCTGTCGTCGTTGTGGACGTGTTCGTCCAAGGAAACATCGACGACGTTGGATCCGACGTCAGGGCTGGCCACTGCCAAGTCGTCTTTCTGCGACATGGCGCAGCCGGGCGTCCAATGGTAGACGAGCGGCTCGCCTTATTGTTAAAGGGTCACAATCTATCTATATTAGTGCGATATTGAAAGCAGCTGTAAGTCAAGATTTTGTGCAAATAAATCAGACGACGAGGGAGAGAATGTGAGCACAAAAAAAAGATGAACAAGGGACAGCTAAACGAAGAGCAAGATTGATGGGCAAGCAGAATGGGAAATACGTCACGCTGATATAACCGGATAAAACAGCTCATATAGCAGTAAACGGGACAACCCAACCTCGGGTGAGACCGAGAGAGGAAAACACTGCAGTCAATCAACGACGACTGATGCCGCAATGCGTAATCCGCACCATTGCATCCATCTCCATCAAAACCCTGCAAAGCAGTCGGAAGGTGCCGACAAAGTGGGCGGGGAGAGTGCGCGTGTGTCCCACTGCCGTTGGGTTGCGTTGCTTGGTAGTAGTAATATATTACTACTATATTTCAAGAGAATAGTTCCCTTACAGTAGCGGGAACCAAGGGCACTTGAAGGACGGACGGGTATTGCCCAGTACTACTATACTACCCTTTTTACTTTGGGTGGACAAAACGCCCCGGAATATACCGCTTCAACCTATCAATACAGTCACAGCAGATTTACAAGATCCTTGCATTTTCACTCCGACCTATCCGCCGCACTTCCCATGCGAATTAGATGCCCAACAGAGTATATCGCCGTCCAAAGACCCTCGCCCACTGTGGGGAAATGGCATGTCTTTTTCCTCTTATCCCCCTCAGAGAAAAGAGGGGGTTGCATGCAGATATATATATACATACGGATGGGGCATGACCGGCATATTGCAACCCCCTCTCTACCTTGAGCAAATGCCGCCGTATTGCGTGCTGCGGTGGACGGAAAAAGCCGTATTATATTATTCTGTTTGCGGCGTTTGCGGGTTCGTTCGTCCCGGCGCTGACCGGTGGGTGGTGGGTAATACGGCACGGGGATAAGTGATGTGGTCAGCGTTGCCAATGTTTTTTTTTCCTTCTGTTTATGATTTTCACTAGAAATGTTAGTATGCGCACAAGTCTAGTAGCAGGCTATTATAAATCTACGACACACGCACGCAAAACTGGCTGGTAGGGCTGCATCAGCCTGCTGCTGCCAAGGCGAAACAAATCATAGCTGTTGCGATGATGCATAGCGCGCCAATGCACCCGATTTGTACTACATGTCCGCCTTGTATGAAAGGGGTTTGAAAAGCACATACTATTCTAGACTATGCTTACTACATACTGTACATATCTATCTGACCATGTCCACAACCCACGCATCATCGGTCTCGTACGATTGCACATGCATTACATGTAATAAATATTATATAACACTGCTGCTGCTGCTGCTGCTGCTCTATCAAAAAATCATCCGAACGCTTCTAAGTTTGACAACGGTAGATAACGCAGACCTTGAGACGTTTGCCGTGCGTCTCGGCCAGTGCAGATAGTTCCTCCCATCCCGGCCTCAGTCCTCGTACCTCTATGCTACACCGAGGGCTTTACTTTACAAGACGGGCCTTTTATATGGACCTTATTCTTATTGGATGACTATCCACCCCTCAGCTATATTTCCACCACACCCACGTCAGCCGGGGAAGAAGAGAAACCAATCTAGCTCCCGTGACGCCAAGTATGCTCACCACACCCTTCTTTTTACCTTTTTTGTTCATTTTTTTTGAATAATAAATAAATAAAAAATCCCTCGTCT
>JARHUK010004501.1:785-25259 GCA_031001725.1 Pseudopyricularia javanii | reverse complement strand
TGGCCAAACAACGTCGTGCGAAAAGGAACTTACAACTACAATTAAGAGGCGTGTTAACTATTGCGGAAAAGCGTGCAATGGTATATCAATGCGATAATTACGAATTGGCTAAGGTACGGAAGGTTGTAGAAGCCGCTAAAGAAAAGCGCATTTAGTGCGCAAAAAATGGGCGGAATCGGCTGCAAAAAAAGCGAGGGAATGGAGATTGAAAGGACGCCTACATCGTGCAGAAGTAGTTGATCATGAAGGGCGCAAACGGTTGTTATTGCGAGGGTTTTAGTATAGGGTGTATATCACGGTTAAAAAAGTGCATACCGGTGAAAAGTGCATACCGGTGTTCAGCACCAACTAGGGGGGTTGGTGATCATCGGAGATGCGAACGGACCACCTACTAGTGGGGCGTGGCACGAGTACCTGTCTCTCGCCTTAGTTTCTCTTGCGTAAGTTTTTCCTTGATTATTAGGTGCAAAAAAACTGAAGATTGTTAATACTGTCAGTATTAAACCACAGCCTGACCCCCACAGAAGAACCCCGTCGGCAACTCGCATGCCATTAGCTGACTAGGTAGGTACCAAGCAAGGTATTGATACAGATGGGGTATCCGTTAGTGTGTGTGTGTCTGTATGTGTCAACAGCGGGGAAGGGGCGAGAAGACGAATAGAAAGCTTCCTGAAAGTCCCCTCGGTAAATGACTGAAATGGGACCGAAAACAACACTCCCGCACCTGGTAACAATTGTCACAAGCCAAACGGACGATCGTGGGCCTTCGACCAGAGCCCAGAAAACATCAGCCCATCCATTTTGGCCGAGGCTAACTTTAGTCGAGAACAAAAAAAAGGGGTAACCAAGAAGAAAGGTGGCAAAAGAAGAGACAAAAAAGAAAAGCAAAGTAACTTAGCGCCCTTGCCAGAATGTCCTCCCAACAGTCATCCCGTCTCTATCCACTCTCCCCCCGCGATGCCCTAGTCTCAAAGTACGTGGGGCAATCGCTCTCGGCCCTGCCGACGCCAGCCGCAGTCCTCGACGTCGCCGCCGTCCGCCGCAACTGTGCCCGCATGCTATCGTGCGTGGCCGACCTGGGTCTGCAGTGGCGCGCGCACGTCAAGACGCACAAGACGGTCGAGGTGACGCGCCTGCAGGTCGGCGACGACGCCGACGCCGGCCCGGCCCGCATCATCGTGTCCACGCTCGAGGAGGCCGAGTTCCTGCTGCCGCTGATGCGCTCCTACGCCGACCGTGGCAGGGAAGTCAGCATTCTGTACGGCTTGCCCGTCGCGCCGGGCCAGCTGCCGCGCCTTCTCGCAGTCGGGAGGGCGCTGGGGCCTGGTGGCACCGTCGGCGTGCTGATAGACCACCCCGCCCAGCTGGAGCACCTGGAAAAAGCGGCGGCGGCGGCGGCCGACGTGGTTCCGAGGGCGTACATCAAGATCGATATGGGCGGACGGCGAGCGGGCGTCCAGCTCGGCAGCGCCGCGTTCGCATCTGTGGTCAAGGCCACCCTGCGCGCGCATGACGCGGGCGCTGTGGTGCTGTCTGGACTCTACTCACACGCCGGCCATTCGTACGCCGGGGACACCCGCGCCGCCGCAGTCGAAATGATGGCCGCCGAGCTGCAGGCGCTGCTGCAGGGCGCTGAAGCCGTCGTCGAGGCAAGGGCTGCTACTACTGCTGCTTCGGGAGGCAAGGCGCTACCGCCATTGGTACTGTCGGCCGGTGCGTCGCCCACCTCCCTGGGCGTGCAGAACCTTCTGAGCGCCGGGATGGAGACGACCATGGAGGAAGCTGTGCCGGGTCAGCTTATGACCGCCGTGCTGGGTCTGGGAGCGTTGCTGGAGGAGATGCAGGAGAAGAACCACGTGGTTGAGATTCACGCGGGCGTCTACCCGCTGCTGGACATGCAGCAGCTGGCTGTGCACCCTGTGGCCAAATCGAGCCATTCGTGGCGCGACGTCGCATTGACAGTACTGGCAGAGGTCTGCAGCGTTTATCCGGGACGTGGCGACAATGGCACTTCCGAGGTACTATGCGGCGCCGGAGGCCTAGCCCTCGGAAGGGAGCCTTGTAAGGCGTACCCCGGCATGGCGATTGTGTCGCCATGGGGGAGGAAGGACGGGGCAGGAAAGCCGTTGCCTCTACCCGGATGTGATGTGGAGGACTACGAAGGGTGGATCGTCGGTCGCTGTTCCCAGGAGCATGGGATCCTAACTTGGATGGGCAAGGGTGGAAATGGCGCTTATGTGGACGATTTTACGGTTGGGCAAAAGGTCAGGCTGTGGCCGAACCACGCATGCATCACGAGCAGCCATTTCGGCTGGTATTTCGTGGTCGACTCGGATAGAGTTGGCAAGGAGGATGAGGTGGTTGACATCTATGTCAGGACGAGGGGATGGTGAAGGTATGCAGAATTCAAAACTGCAGTGCCTTGTGCTTGGCAAACCATGGGGCGACGATCAGCTCCAGGGGGGTTCGTTATGTCGGCGTTCGCGGTGGCGATGTTAATTATATAGATGCCTGCCGTGAAGGATCGAATGTCCAAGCGTGCGTCGGTATGACACAGGGGGAGCTGTCTTAAACTTTTGATGTATTTCCAAGTCCCATCATCAAGCAGAGACATCAAGAATTCGGGGCAAATCGCCGAGCACGCACTCGAGACGCTACCGCACTTATTGGATGACATCGGGACCTTGCGGAATATCTTCTTTAGCCTTCAGCCCGTCTCGTCAACCCAAGGGATCAACAGGATGGCCGCCAAGCTGGCGGAGCTGGGGAAATTTGTCAAGGTCAGACCGGTGTGGGGCCGAAGGTCTAATTTGACATTTTCATGCCGTCGTTGTTCTCCTTTCTATTTCCCCGGACCGAAGTACAGTCGAGCTCGTATAGCATTTTCCCCTACAGTAAAATGAATAAATGAGCTCTCGGCCAGATCAGGTAGATGCACATGTAATGGGCATGCAAAGGCAGGCATGCATTGTAGCCCTCAGCATCGTACTCGACCGTTCCCACATCCCGCCACGGCCGAGCGGGCAGGGTTAATCTCTAGGCTCACTGCCTTGCAACTTTATTGCCCGATCGAACCTCTGAACTTCAAGTTTCACAAGGTCTCCATTTCTTTGGGGGAGGAGGAATAAAAAAAAACCCCAATATCAGGGGGAAAGGGGGAAACAAATAGAGAGCAAAGCCTAAACCTGTCAGCCCTCCTGGGCAGCCACCCACCCACCTCGACACATCAAATTCGGAACTTGTACTTCCCAGTGTCACTGCATACGTTGGCCCATGTAGTCCCAGACAGGAGGTCCCATAAGACCAACCGAAACAGAAGAGAGCAGAAAATCGCCCTCTGGCCGTGCTCGCCACAACGTCGACACCATGGCAAGCAACGCAACCACAACGGCGTTGCCCTCGCTGCCAACCCAAGCAGCCCAATCAGGCCCCCGAGAGACCCAGCAGCCGGCGCTGTATGCCTGCGTCACCGTCACCCTCCTCATCAGCGCCGTCTTCGTCTCCCTGCGCTTCTACACGCGGTCCTTCCTGCTCCGCCGGCCTCTCATGGCCGCCGACTGGTGTGCGCTGGCCGCGTGGCTGGCCGCCGGCGGCGTCTTCGCCTCGTCAATTGACCAGATCTACCGCGGCATGGGCCTACACATCTGGGATACCGACATGGCCCAGTTCACGGCCGGCACCCGCGCGTCCTGGTACGGCTCCGTTTTTTACTGCCTGGCCATCTCCCTCGTCAAGGTTTCCATCCTGCTGCTGTATCTGAACTTCCTCGGAGTCGGCCATCGGTCCAGGCGCGTCGCCTGGGCCACCTTGGCCTTTGTTGTCATCGCCAACCTCTGGATACTGGCCTCCACATTCACCGCCTGCATTCCGCTCCACGCATTGTGGGACTTTGCCCTTCGCATGAGGATGCTCCAGAACGGTGATGACTTGTATTGCCAACCCGAAATGGTGTGGTACGTCAACAGCGCCATCAACGTTGCGACCGATTTTATCATTTTTGCGCTTCCTCTTCCTGTCGTCATGGGCATGAAACAGCTGGCCGGGAGGCAGCGGCTCGCGCTGATGGGGCTCTTTGGCATGGGTTTCTTGTGAGTCCTCCATACCTAACTCACCTACCATTTCCTTACCACCTGTGTATCCAATCAAGCTGCTGACTTATTTTCCGCCACCACTGATAGCGTCTGCATTATCGCCAGCATCCGTCTGTACTTCCTGACATCCAACGACCCAGGACAAGACGTAACATGGAACATTTCCACAAACACGTACTGGGTGACCATCGAGGTGAACCTGTCAATAGCCGTTGCAAGCGCCATGACGCTGCGGCCACTGGTGGCCCGTTGGTTTCCCGGAGTCTTTGTCTCGGTACATGGTGGTCGAGACAACTGTCCCGAGATGGCCGAGGGCGGTGGCAGCGGTGCGGCAAGTCCTTCGCACGAAAAAAGGAACACAGGCGATAATGCCCAGCAAGGCGGCAGCTTCGTCAGCGACGTTGCCGTGGTTCCACCCACCATTGGGAGTCGAAGAATAAGAACGCCCTATAGAGAAGATGGCGAGCGGCCTGAAAGCTGGATCGATTTTCCTGGGAAGCTTGACGGAAGGAATGCCCCTGCTTCTATCATAGACAATGGCGATACGTCAAACAGGAACCTATCGGCGGGGACAGCGACAACACTAGCCTCCCCTGAGCTCCAGGGACGCCAAGGAGACGTCTGAACCGCTCACGCTACATACGGGCCGAGGAAGCGGCACGAAAAGACCCAGCTTGGGTTGAATGCAGCAGATTGTCTAAATATCATGGGGCGCCTGTCCAAGGCAAGCCAAGCCACACCTGCCGGTTAAATACCCAGTCCCAATGCGGTTCCGGTTCGTGGATTCTGCGCTTTTTTGGGATTTGCGGCTTTTCGCTCTCCGAGATGACCACATGTCATTGTTCCAAAAGCCGAAACCCAGCCACGATATCGAAGCTAGGTGGGGGTAGATTTTGGTTGCTGGCTACAGAAGGGGGCATGGTTTATAAAGGAGCCCGAGTAATTGCTTCGGAATTGCCAGACCAGGGTTATTGCAGATTATGAGCAATTGACGCCAGCAATCCTGGAAAGATGAAATCAGCATCCGCTTCGGCAACAATGACAGAGCCTCATCAGGCCAAAAGCCATGTTACAGCCAGGCAAGACATGATCAGGCTGCACAATGAAAAAGTTCAAAGGCAGCATGATATGGTCGAGGCAGGTGGCGACGACATGCGGACCATCAAGCGGCCTGATTTTTCACATCAGTATCCTGCCTCTTTCAAGTCAGTCAAGGAGCTGGAAAAGGTAAGGGATTTTTGATGCTCCCTTCTCCGATATTCCACGCGAAGCAGAACTGTTGGCTGACAAGGAGACACCAAGATTACTCTCGCCGTCCTGAAACCAGGAACCCATCACAATGGAAAGTGCTTAATAGTCCGTACGGTGGCTCTCCCTTACTCTGGCGTGGGATTGAGCACCATTGTCGAGGATGCGACCGGCGCTGTGGAAAGGCTGGTCATCTTTGCCTACAGCGACTCCTCCATCCTCTCAAACGTTCCCGAGGGCTGTTTCGTGGCCATCAAGGAGCCCTTCTTCCGTTCCTCGGGGGTAAACAACGATGGGAAGGATGAAGACGACGGATTTGGTACATTCATCTCGGTCGATCACCCGTCTGATATCGTGCTTCTGCGTTTCAGCGACCCGGCCATCGCCGCGCAGTTCGGTTCTGTGACGCCGCTCCTGAGCTCGGCCGACGAGTGGAAACGGGCCGGTGATGCGAGCTTCCTTCAAGGGGACCTGGCCACAGCTGCCTTTTGCTATACCGAGGCACTTGATTTCGCCAGTAGCAGCACTCAGGAAAACCCATCATTTGCTGCAGATCCAGCTAAGAATCCAACGCCAATAGTTGACAGACATGGGATCCTGGCCAAACGCGCAGGAACTCAGCTTCTTCTGGGTCGATTTGATGCCGCTCGGGACGACGCGCTCGAGTCGTTGAAAGATTGCAGCAGCGGCAGCCCCTCGGCTTGGCGTGCGCATCAGACAGCAGCCAAAGCTAGCTATGCGCTGGGCGAATTCGCCTGTGCGCTGCGCCACATAGAAAATGCTCTCCTGCTCAACCCGACTTCAGTGGTCCTGGCCAAGGACAGAGAGCGGACGCGTGCCAGATTGATCGAGGCGGAAACGGGAATATACGACTTCCCCGCGTTGGCCGCAACACTCTCACATAGAGAAGGTGGTAAGACCACACTGGACGTCGCCAACTTCACGCGGCGAACCAAGGTCATGGCGTCACCAACCCACGGCAGGGGACTGTTTGCGACACAGCGCATTTGCGCAGGCGAGGTGGTGTTTGTTGAGAAGGTGATCGTCATGCCGCGACAGTACGACGAGGCACAGTCCTCGGCTGCACTGTACGCTGGCATTGTTCGACGTATGCTTGACAGCCCTACACTGGCGGCGAGGCTTTGTGACATGTTCGCAGGCGACTACGAGCACGCTACCGGACACGAAGGCAGGGTGGTCGATGGAACGCCCGTCGTTGATGTTTTCCACGCTGAGCTGGTACGCGTCAAGAATTGCTACAGCGCCCCGCTCACCACGCTCGATAGTGCGTGCATGAACCTCAAGAAACAGCCGCTTCAAGCCAGGGGCATGTGGCCGCTCGCGGCAGCCATGAACCATGCCTGCGTGGCCAGCACGACGCGGTCCTTTGTCGGGGACGTGCTGATCACACGCGCTGTGAGGGACATTGCCGAGGGCGAGGAGCTCACGCAGCAGTATATACCGGCTCGGGCCGACATTCAGTCCAGGCAGGAGCAGTATATGCAATGGTGGGGGTTTGAATGTACATGCGTGCTGTGCGCAGCGGAAAAAGCCCCGGTGAAAGTAGACGGCGATGACAAGGGTCTAGCCCGGCGAAGGCTATTGTTGAAGCAGATTGAAAAGATGGTGGACCGTAGTGCAAAGATGGTAGAGAAGTCTGGCGCCGTGGACGTGTTCGGCAAAGGGAGAGCCGAGGACGGGACTGTGCGCAACGTCGAGCGGCTGATGGCCCAACTGGAGGGCGCGCACGACGTTACTGTCTATGGGCCTAATGAGGTCTTTTGCGACTTTCAAGACGAGGAAGACGATGGCAAGGGGCGCCCAAGGCTACTGCTTCCTCGACTGTTGCTGGTGTTCCCAGCCTTGTGGCTGATGGAGGCATACCGGGGTCGGCGAAAGCACGCCAAGGTGGTGCAAATGGCCACAAAGCTGCTGCGGAACTTTGGCTTCATCATCCCAACAGAGTCGGAGTCAATAGCAGGCATCTTTGAGCATCAGCCACAACGTGCGGCAGGCATAATGAGCATCCACGTAGCGCGGGCGCTCATGTGCGCAGGTGAGGCGCACCGGGCCCTGGGCGTAGAGAGTGACGGAAAAGATTGGGAGACGGCGGCTAGTTTTGCGTTCAAGGTCTTGACGGGGTGGGAGAACGACCCTGCTGTGATTATTCGGTCCAAGTAGCAAGCAATTGAACAAGTTGAACTGGGAGCCTGCAGGTCCTTATTCCTCAACCTTTGTGCTACAGAATATTCAATGGGCATGCATGCATGCACCATCCCTCTTTGTTGCTCAAAGGCGGTCAGATTTTACTGCCAAATTGCGGGGAAATTTCTCGTTCGCGCGCCTTCCAATTACGCGCTTGACGAATTTTGGAGTCACCGGCGACTGGCGACATTTCTTTTTTTTGCATCACCACCGAAGCAACCGTACCGCGATAACTAGCCGCATATCTTACCCCACGTCTCTGCTTCTGATCAACATTTCGTGTCCGACTCCACAGTAGGACAATCGACCCTGCGCGCGCCAATTTTCGACTGCTTCGGTGCTCTCAGTCGCCATCAGTACGAACCTGCCAACAGTCGTCAAAACACCGGTCCGCTGTCCGCCCTGACGGGCCATAGCCATAGCTAGTTCTGCCGCCCGCACCATTCCGAATTGACCGCGGCGCGGCAGTCTACGTCTCTTCATTCCCTCGCGACTACAGATCTCCCCGCACCTGGCACCTTATCCTGAGCCATTCAAGGCCAAGTTATATCCAACCAACGACCTCAAGATGGCCGCCACCGCCCGCTCGACGCCGTCGATGACCGACGACCCGGTCAAGCTGCAGGACCTCAAGGAGGAGCTGTACGATGCATGCGTCAACCATGGCTCCCCGGACCGGCTGTATGGCCAGGCCGACCTCCTGTCTCTGAACGTCGTCCCCGCCGACAACCCCACCCTCCTGCTCAGGGTCATCCAGGGCCTGACGGACGACAAGCTGCTCGTGCCGGTCAACGACGCGCGCAAGGGCGGGCTGGCGTGGCGCTACCGCACCCGCGAGGATGCCGCCAAGTATGCGACACTGCCCAGCTCCGAGGCCATGCTCGTCTACACGCTCATCGACGAGGCCGGCGCCGACGGTATCTGGTCGCGCGCCATCCTGCGCCGCCTCGGCATGCACGACGCCACTCTCAAGCAGGCCCTGAAGCAGCTCGAAACCAAGGGCTTTATCTCGGAGATGAAGAGCGTCGAGCACCCAAACAAAAAGATGTACATTAAGGCCAACCTCCGGCCGTCTGAGAGGGCCACCGGAGGGCCCTGGTATAACGACTCGACCCTGGACGAGGCCTTCATCGACGAGCTGGAGCGGGTCGTCTTTGATATTGTCAAGGCAAGGAGCACCTATCGATCACATGCATCCGACGGGGTCGCCGCCGCCGCCGCCAAGGCGCCCAAAAAGGCCATCAAGGGTTCCGCCACGGCGGGCAAGAAGCGCACCGCTGCCGAGGCAGGCGTAGACTCGGCGACCAATGGCGAAAGCGGCGCTCCGCCAAAGGCAAACGGCTACATCAATGGCACTGGTGCCCTCTCCTCGTCGCGGAGGAACAAGCTCCGGCCCCTGCCCGCCGGTTACAAGGGTTACCCGACCACCAAACAGATCGCCGTCATGATCCAGGAGGCTGGGATTGCCAAGAATCAGACGCTCGAGGAAGACGATATCCAGCAGCTCGTAGACGTCCTCGTGTTTGACGGCTTGATCGAGCCCGTCCATCACGGTTACGAGCCGCGGAAACCAGGCTACCGCGCCTCGGAAGTCGCCAGGCTCGACGACGTCACCCTCAGCGACCAGAACCAGCTCGACGTCGTGCGCATGGGCCCTCCAGCGCGCGAGAACGGTCTTACCGAGGCACCATGTGGAAGGTGTCCCGTCTTCGAGCTGTGCGAGGAGGGAGGGCCTGTAAGTCCGCGGACGTGCATCTACTACAACAAGTGGCTTGGTTTACAGGCCGAGGAGAAGAAGCCCGGCGCGGAAGGGGGGGTCGTCGATATATAGAGCAGAATACCGGTACTCATTTCAGGCGGGTTGTCAAAAACTTGTTGACTTCCCCGATTATGTCATTTAGCGGGCGTTTAGGTGGTGGTGACTTTTGGCGCACGGGTTTTGGACCATGGGATGTTCTCTCGCAACAACTCTACAATGACTGAAGTGATTTGGTTATGGTGAATTTTCAGGTTTGAGGAATCTACGCTATAGGACTAAAAGCATCCGTATCGAACAGCTGTTTCTGCCCCCGGCAGCTTCGAATTCCACAGCGGGTATAAAAGATTGGGCAAAATGAATGCACAGATCGAGACCCGGTCCCCCGAATAACCACCAACGCAGGTTCAAATCCTGCAAGGCTCCATCGTGGATAGATCAAATTTACAAAACACCAGCATCGACGATGGTGACCTTGGTCTTCACGGCTCCGCTTTTCGAGCCGAGCTTCTCGACCTCCTTGATGACGTCGTTGTAGCCCTCAATGACCTCTCCGAAGACGACGTGCTTGTTGTCCAACCAAGGGGTGAGAACAGTGGTGATGAAGAACTGCGAACCGTTGCTGCATATGATAACGTCATGTCAGTCAGACAATGTGGACTTGTATACCACTGCCAGCGAGCAGCATGTGGGGATTGATTTGCATTGAAAGGGGAAACCTACGTGTTGGGGCCAGCGTTGGCCATGGACAGAAGGCCGACCTTGTCGTGCTTGAGCTTGAAGTTCTCGTCGGGGAACTTCTCGCCGTAGACGGACTTGCCACCGGTGCCCTGGAATCAAAAGAGAGAATCGTTAATCACCCATTATGGTCTGGTCAAAGACGTTGCACATAACGTACGTTGCCACGGGTGAAGTCACCACCCTGAAGCATGAACTCGGGGATGATGCGGTGGAAGCTGGAGCCCTTGTAGGCCAGGTTGCCCTCGCCGATGCAGAGGCGCTTGAAGTTGTCGGCGGTCTTGGGAACTACGTCATCGTACAGCTCGAAGACGACACGCTTCTTCGTGACAGCTGTTCAAGAAAGGGCGGCGGTTTAGTTATGATTCTTCAGACCAGGCCATCAAGGCGCGTGATGAATGGAATGTAACTGAGCTTGATTGAAACTTACCGCTGCCAGGCGCCTGCCACTCAAGGTCGAAGAAACTGAACAGACGAGATGACATGTACATTAGCATAGAGCTCATAGCTCTGGGATCCTCGCAGGGTGGCCGGCAGGCTTCGGGGAGCTTACGTCTTGGTGCGCGACATGTTGGAGGAATAGAAACGAACACGGATAGTGTTGCTGGTAGAAGAGATCTTGGGGTTCGAGGCGAAGTTGGACTTGAGAAACGAGGTCCTGGGGATGGAAGAAGAGAAAATGTTCTGGCGGGGAACGAGGGGTCGAAGGAGAGTAGGCCTCATTTTGAGTGCTGGAGAGGCCGAAGCTGCCTGGCGGGGTTAAAACGTCAGCATCGGCCAATCAAGGAAGCAAATTGCCCCAGTGGACATATACACGTGACTCGCCCGAGGGGTGTTAGTGGGTGGTGAGCAGGGATGACCGGGGGAGGAGGACTGCAGCCAAGCATGTACGAGTAGAGCTTGGGGGGCGACCTTGGGGACTACCCGTGTCGTCACTGCCAGTCCCTGAGAAGGCAGCTGGGATCAATGGAATCCGGGTACCTATGTACCTTCCCTTAGGAGAGGTAGGTACAGGCGAGCTGATGGGGAAAAGTGCAACTGGGACTGAGACCACTTGAGTCGAACCTCCAGCGTGGACCCAATCCATCCCATCAAGCCTCATCGCCAACCAACTTATCCATGATCCAGAACAACAAGCCCAAGCTCAAGCTCCCCGCACAGCCGACCAAGACATGAGCTACAGGCATGCAGCCCGGGCGGGGACGGTCCTCGGGTTGGCTCGGAGTAGGTACGTGTGGAACTGGACCATCCTGACGACGGGAGGCGGAGCTCAGCTTCTTTGGGGCCCCACTTTTGTCAGGCGTAGGAAGTCCGAAGCAGGCCGGCCCAGCTCTGTAACGGAATCATGAATAGTCGATGGACCATGGCCCCAAGAGACCTAGGTAACAGGTAGGTAAGTACCTTGGGTACATGCCTTCCACTGCTCCCAGAGTTTCTAGGCCCAGTGCTGACAGACGTCCACGCCGACAAGCTTCTCCTCGGGCAAAGCTGTTGCGTTGTCGGCGAGCTGTATGCAGATATGCAAAGAACTGTCCAGACCGTTCTAGGTTTTCCCGGCTCTCGCTTGGGACTGTATAAACTGAATGAAAGCGTTATTTGCTTACCTTTTTGTGTATAACAAATAGGGTAAAATAGCAGAGATAGGTTGACTGCAAGTTTCAAAACTGGCAGAAACTCGGTAGGAAACAGGCGATGTTGTTACAAAGTAGCACAGATACAGTACAGCTGTTTGTAGCTCTGCTCGAAACAAATGCAAGGGCGAAAATTTCACCACACACCGATGACGGGATGCAATAGCCTCCATCCATTCCATGGGGTTGCGTCTGTCATAGCCTCAGGCCGCAGCCATTACACCGCCACGTTCTCTGCCACATTTGCGTGGTTAGTAAGCTGAGTGAAATAGTTGAGGCTTACTGTACTCCCCCGATCTGCCCGATGTTGCTTGCGGCTGCCGCAAACTGGGGCACGAATTAAAACAAGTGGGCCCCCAGCAACCACCTATTCCACCTGGCAACTTTGAAACGACACAGACGCTCAATCGCCAAAAGTGACCATCGTCGATCGGGCATCTACACCAAACATTCACAGAGCATTTCTTTATCCTCGCTCGGCATCTCAGACCAGCTGTTTTCTAGCTTTCGTGCTCACCGTGGCACCATATTGCCCCCGTCACCATGGACTGGAACGATCTCAAGAACACCGTCTCGAACCTGACATTATACGATGTCAAGGCCAGCGTGCGCAAAGTTCAAAATGGTATGGCCCGCCAGTACCCAGGATGTCTGCCCGTGTCCATATGCTAACATCGTTTGCTCAGCTGTCATGAACTACACCGAGATGGAGTCCAAGGTCGGTGCCTGTCTCCCAGCTTGACCTTCGCCTGTGGACATACAGATGTCTTGTGTTGTCTGCCTTCCTTGGGCCTCTAAGCTGACCAGCTTTCCCTGCACAGGTTCGGGAAGCCACGAACAACGAACCTTGGGGCGCATCATCCTCACTCATGCAAGAGATTGCCAACGGAACATTCAACTAGTATGTTCAGCCACAACCGCCTCTGCCGTGACATGGTCCTCAACCGGTGCACTCCGACTTACGCGCCTGTACCCTAGCTCGACTCTCAACGAGATTATGCCCATGATCTACCGCCGCTTCACCGAGAAGACTGCCGAAGAATGGCGACAGATCTACAAGGCCCTGCAGCTACTCGAGTTTCTCATCAAGCATGGCTCTGAACGAGTCATCGACGACGCCCGCTCACACCTCACCCTGCTCAAGATGCTGCGCCAATTTCATTACATCGACCAAAACGGCAAGGACCAGGGTATCAACGTGCGGAACCGAGCAAAGGAGCTAGCTGAACTCTTGGGAGACGTCGACCGCATACGCTCCGAGCGCAAGAAGGCTCGCGCAAACAAGGCCAAGTACACAGGTGTGGAGGGTGGTTCTGGTGGCTTCTCCAGCGGCGGCGGGTACAGCGGAGGCAGCGCCGACTATGGTGGCTATTCGGGCGGTGTTTACGGGGATGGCGGCGGTTTCGGAGGCCAGACCGATGAGTGGCGCGGCGAGAGCAGCGGTGGCGGCGGCGGTAGCAGCAGCCGAGCGGACAAATTCGAGGAATATGACGAGTTTGACGAGGGCGACAAGAAGCCAGCCGCTTCCAGCAGTGCATCTCGTGCCGGCGTCAAGCGGACTACTGGCGGCTCTCAGTCGACGCCCAAGAAGGCCGAGCCGCCTAAGAAGAAGGAGCCAGAGGTCGATCTCTTCTCGTTTGACGAACCAGAAACGACATCGACCGCCGCACCGACCGCCGCCAAATCATCTGGCTCCGGTCTTGCGGCACTATCGGCCACCAACGACGACGACGATGATTTTGATGACTTTCAGTCGGCCGCCCCAGTTAACAACGGCTCTCAGCCACTCGCGCCGCCCATGGTTTCGAACGCCTCGAGCGCCCAGTTTGCCGCGCCCCAGCCCGTCTCAGCGCCCCAGCAGGCCAATTTGGGCAACATGGTCGGACTTTCCTCCATCTCACCTCCACCGGCCTCGTCGACAATTTCTCCGCCGCCCGCCGCCAACTACTCCTCTCTCAGCACCCCACTGGCATCCATGTCCTCAGGCCCTCCCAAGCCGTCGGGCTACTCGGCCACCCAGCCCAACTACTTCACCTCAGTGCAGGCTGGCGCTAACCAGTCGGCCCCGTCGCTGCACACGCGGCAATCGTCATCTTCCGTTGGCTTCGGCGCCTCGACACCCATGTCCTCTACGAGCGCATCGCTAGGAGCCCCCAAGCCCGCCGCTGCCGCCGCCAAACCGGCCGGTGGTGATGCCTTTGGCTCTCTATGGTCGCAAGCAAGCGTTGGCGTCAAGAAGTCAAGCACCCCTGGTTCTGGACCGGCCATGGGCCAACTAGCCAAGGAGAAGAGTGCCGCCGGCATCTGGGGGGCGCCTGCAACGGTTACCAAGCCCGCGGGAAACTCCCAAGGCGGTGCTATGGGTGACCTTCTCGGCTGAAGGGTTGGCCTGCCTCACATATAAGATTGGTACGACCAACGAAGACGGTCACATGCCGTGAGGGAATGGATTGGACTGGACTACTACTGCGGCCGTTGATTAATTGCACCACGGTCCGAAGATATTGGCTGCGCTTTTCGCATTACATGCTGCTTGTCCGCTCTTTCTTATAGCGTAGATTTTGGTGATACTTTGTACTAGGCGTTTTGGCGCGAAAAATCTAGTTGTCTTTTTTGCTTTGCTTTACTTGTACAACTACCTACCCACCACCTAACCAGGCGTCCTGTGAAACGCTTCTCGACGAGGAAAAAGAGATTTGAGGGAGACAGCACCCGTTTGAAGCAGTTTGATGATTGCGCCAATTTCAATTCCCACAGCCAGCGCGTAACCCGACACAACAATACCAAGCCCCCGCAGAACAATACTAAGAAGAGGCAGGGATCGAATGGATACCGCCACCACACTAGGTAAGTACACAGACAGTTACAAAGCCCTTCAACCTCGGAGACTCGGAGATAAAGTGACGAGAGTACAAGTCTGCAGCGTCGACATACAGGCCAGGTCCTAGACTATGTGCTAGAGCGATTCAAAACCATGTCCGTTGGGTAGACCAACAATACGAAAAGAGGAAGGGCATGATCATAATTTCCCGGGCTTCTCTGGGATAGATTCTCGATTCGAATAAAGCCTGCAGCCTTCTCCTGCATACCCGTCACCCTAGGTACCTAGCTTTAGCAACTTGGTTGCGCAGCAGACGAACAAGTCACTCCTGTCAATATGTCAGCACACTCCGACACCGCGGGTCCTCCCGTGGCCTACCAGGGATGCGGTTCAAAGCTCCTCTCTCTAGCCCGAGAATATCACAACCAGCACGAGGTGACGACGGCACAGATAGTCCTGATCACCATCGCGCTGGCTTTCGCCTCGACGTATGTCATTCTCACCTACTTGGCCACCCTCAACCCACCTCTCGACCCCCTTGAGCCACCAGAGATCAAGCCAAAGCTCCCCTACCTAGGACACATCATCGGTACTTTGTTTGGCCATACGGCCTACGCCCGCCGTGTCTGGTCCGCCCACCCAAACAAACCCATGGTGACCTTATTCCTTGGCCCCGTCAAGTGCTATGCCGTCTTCGACCCGTCCCTGCAGCACGTCCTCATCCGCTCTCGGGCAGTCCAGTACGACGAGTACCCCGACACTGTCGTGCCGGCCGGCTTCGGCGTCGGCCGCCACGTCATGGACGTGATCAACGACCCAGCCTTCGCGAGTAGGTACATGGATGAGGCCTCCAGCATGTTGGGCGGCGAGACCTTGCGGCGCATGGAGACGCGGGCATTTTCATACATACAGGCACAGCTTAATGCGCTCCCGCACCTGACAACCACTCACCGCAGCCTGTACGTCTGGCTGCGCGACGTCATGAGCATGGCGACTTCGGAAGCTTTCTTCGGTGACAGGAACCCCTACCGCGCCCATGGCCAGGGCATGAGCCTGATCGAGGACCAGTGGGCTTTCGAGGCCGACCTCGGCATGCTCCTGCTGTCACCCACCTCTGCGATCGCATGGATCCTCGCACCCGCGGCCTGCCGCGCTCGCGACAGGATCCACGCCGCACTAGCGGCCTACTATGCGGCCGGGGATGAGGTGCACGGCGCGGCGGAGATGGTGCGCAGGCGGGCCTGCCTGCTGCGGGAGGCGGGTTTGAGCGCGGCCGAGTTCGGGCCGCACGAGATCACCACCCTGCACGGTGCCACTAGCAATACCATCCCGACGCTGTTCTGGACCGTGACCAATATCTTTCTCCGTCCTGACTTGTTGGCAGAGCTGAGAATGGAGCTGGAGGCAGCTGTTGCTATCGAGACCGACAGGGAGATGAAGGTGGTGCGTATCGCGACGGCCGGCCTGGAAGGCAGCTGCCCTCTGCTGGCCAACTGCTTCCGCGAGACACTGAGGCTGTCCAGCCAGTGGACCGGCTATCGCACGACGCACCAGGACGTGGAAATCCCAGCACATCAGAGTCCCGACGGGCGACCGTACCTGCTCAAGAAGGGCGTGCAGATCATCATGCCTGCGGGGATAACGCACCGCGCACCCTCGTTCTGGGTGTCGCAGGAGGGGTCAAAGGAGGATGAGGGTGTGGAGCAGTTCGACCCATACCGGTTCGCGGCGCAATCGAAGCACAAGATCAGATCCACCAAGGGCGGCCTCGGGTACGTGCCATTTGGCGGCGGGTCATATCTGTGTCCCGGGCGCAACTTTGCCAATGAAGAGATCCTGGGGTTTGTTGCTGCGCTCGTTCTTGACTTCGATCTGGTTGGCTTGGAACGGGCCAACGTGAAGATGGGAGCTGCGAAAATATATGAGGTCACTGCAAAGCCAGTCAAGGGGGGCGACGGCGGAAAGGTTGACATACGCAGGAGACAGGGTTGGGAGAGAACTCTGGTTGAATTTGTATAGTTTGCTATATTTTTCTAGTTTTGTCCTTAATCTCATTTTCAATATTCAATTTGCAAGAGTCTTTCGTCTTGAATGGGAGTAACTTTCACACTTGCTTATCCACAGGAAGACGCACATTCACTTACACATACCGTGCCAATGTCTATATTGTGAAGGTACTTCTTGAGTTGCATAAATAGCATGCAACCTTTGAAAGTTCCCAAGCTCTAAAGGGAAACCCCAAACAGTTCCTGGTTCAACTTGGAAAAAGATCTCCGAGAACTAAATCTAAGCTTCCGAAACAACAGCTAACCCGCATCAAAATGGGTGAATCAGAAACCATTCTCATCGGCGTGGCAGTGCCAGTGATTGTTATCTGCCTGATCATACTTGGCTTGTATGTCCTTGGCACCCAACAGAAGAAAAAGGCCGCTGGAAATGTGAGTGTTCCATGTTTGTATGAGGATACGCCCTGTATGTTCGCAGACTGACGAATTTGCAGAGAGCCGGCAGTGGCGCCGGCGGAGCTAGAGGAGAGGCTTGATAGCATGTCTTGTAAGAAAGTTTGTTCCAGGAAAGGTACCTGCAGACTTTCTTCAAAGCCGCTAAACCTAGGCCTCCCTGGAGAAGACGCCACCAAACGATGATTATAGGCAATGACCTTTTGACAAAGACACGCTATATTTTGATCATTTTGAGGGTTTATAACTTTGACTTCGTAGTTGCCTGGGCTTGTGCGCTTTCAGACTCGGCAATTAGTTGCCGCCACATGTCCTTGCGCCTTTCGTGACCGTTCGTGAACTCGCGTAGCCACTCTCTCCTGAACTTGACCAGTCGCCGCCCCTTACCATTCTCCGGCTCTCCCGCCAGCTCCCTCAGCTTCTCAAAATAATCCTCCAGGTGTGGGAAGACGAGCGTAAATTTGACTCCGTCTCCAAGGGCTTTGACCCTCTCGTCTTCCCACTGCTTCATGTCATGTTGTGAAGGCAGGGTGCCACGGCCGGCGAGGAGGCGCGCGGCATAGACGGCCTGCCACTCAAAGACCTTGAATGTCAGACCTGCAGCGACGGCCCCGACGAACAAGAGGGTTGGATCGTCGCGCCACACCACATGCTGGTATAGCCCCGGAACGCGGTTCTTGCGGACCGGTACAGACGGGAGAAAGGAGAGTGACCAGCTGTAGCCGGTGCCGAATATGATGTGATCGACCCCCTCCACGGTGCTTCCGTCGGCAAAGTGGACACTGCGGTCGCTAACCTTGTATATAGATGGATGCCTCGCAATTTTGGGATGGTAGAACGCGCCGTCGCCGAAATAGCCGTTGGCCGTATGGCCAATCACCACGGCATGGACGGGCGTCTGTGCCGAATTTGTGAGGTCAAAGGCAATATCAGCGGCCGAGACAGAGGCGCCTACGACGACCACGCGCTGTTTACATAGTGAAATTAGTAGCAACAAAACACTCGATAGAGCATCAAATCAGGTACAACTTACCCTTCCTTTGAACAGCTCCCTCCCTCGAAAGTCCTTGCTGTGCAAAACACTGCCAGGACGACTCTTCTCAAACGCTTCAAGACCATCAATAAAAGGGATATACGGCACCGTGTAGTGTCCGTTTGCGACGACAACTGCATCGAACCATTCAACCCACCAGTAGTCGCTTTGCTTGCCCTCCCTTCGCAGCGTGACCTTCCACTCCGCCCCGATCTTCTCAACCAGCTCGACCGTTGTGCTGTAAGACACAAGGTCCTCGTAGCCCCGTCGCTGAAGTAGGCCCTGAATGTAGTCCCTAATGACTGTCCAGTGCCGAAAAGGGGTCTTCTCCCCGTAGAGTGCAATTGAGAGCGAGGATCGCTGCTCCGGGATAGGTTCCTGGGAGAAGCGCATGGCGAGGTCGACCACGTTGGTCTCGAGATATGGGTAGATAGATGACTCTGCGAACCGCGGCTGGTCGCTCTTTGGCGTCAGGGCTGGAAGCTGGGCAGGTATTGGGAGCGGCTGGTCCGCATTTCGACCAGCCAAGGCTTCAAGATTTGCGACGGTTGGGGATGGACCTTCGTCGCCGACCCTGAGTTTTGTCGGAGCCGCATCAGCGAGCGATCCTCCGGCTCCAGTGAGTCTGACTGCAAGAGGATGCTTACCAACAGCCGCCTGCGGCCTCACGCCGTTCAAAGACCCGGATCAGGTCGAAGGCTTGTTCTTGCGCGAGCGCATCAACGGCAATGGCACCCGATGGGCCTGCGCCGATGACAGCGACTCGCTTCACGGCTGGACCACGCATCGTGCACAAATAAGCGCACCCGCGGATACCTCTCCCAGATTAAGCTTCGATAGAATACCGCTGGCTGTTTTTGAAGGAATATGGGCGAGGTGAGGAAAGAGTGGTGATGATGAAAGCATTAGAAGTGGCTTATGGGATCATTTTAGCTCTTTGATCGGACGGAACCCCGATCCCCTAGTCGTATGGACAAGTTCGGCGAACCAGACAGTCGGATCGGTCCCAGGTTCAGATGTACTTGATTACGTGCTCGCGGACGAGACCTTGATACCGGCGTGGACGGGTTCGGAAGTGGGAGATGACGCTATCGCCGCCCGCGATCACGCTATCAACCCACGTTGCCGGAACTCAACCAAAGGGGATCGTCTGCTCGTCGATCGGGATTTGAAAGGAAGCTGAGCATCGGGATCAACCGCCTAGAACTGGTCAAGACAACGCCCAGAAAGCATGCCATGGTGCATTGCAGTGCCAGTCTCCGCCCTTGATGGCAACAAACTCTACTTGGCCTTGGGAATTGTTGGGAAAATGTAACCATCATCTTGCTCACCTACCTACCAAACCTATCTACGCATGCCCCCCAGATGGTGCAATTCGCGCTATACCAAAGTCGCCTGGAGTCGACCACGAAACCTCCACCCTCCTCTGTCCCCCACGCGTAATCTAGTTGCCGGGATTGTATCTAGCCAAACGTTGGCTGGAAGGAAATGGTTAAAACGACCTTAATATCACAACCCGTGAGCGAGCCATGTTCGTTTCCGAAAACTGGAAAGGGTTCGTCTTATGTCCAGATCAAGACCCAGAAACATGGCACCTCAAACACCCGATTTTGTCAAGACGGATAGATCCGGGCCCCTTGTACCGCTGGACGAGAAGCAGGCCCCAGATATTTCCCATCCCGGAACGCCTTCATATGGCGCCTTAGATGGCGAGGCAAATCTGGATGCGTCCATCGAGACCAGAGCACGAAGGAAGTAAGTTTGTTCTGCTAATCTGGCCGTGCGTTGGTAGTCCAAGACGCATCAGACTAAATCTCGCTCTTATACTTCCAGGGTCGACGCCTCGGTACTTTTTCTCCTGTTCCTAGGACTCCTTGTCTTCCAAATCGACCGCATGAACCTCGCAAGCGCCTTGACGGCCGGGTTCGCGAACGATGTAGGCATCGACCAGAACACGGTTAACCTTGGCAATCAACTATTATTCATGGGAATCGTGGTTCTTGAGATCCCTTGTAACATGGCGCTTCAGAAGGTGCGAGCCAGACTCGGCCACCCTCCAAAGATGGCCAACGGAGGCTGATCGTATATATCCAATCCTATCAGATCGGCCCTCGGAAATGGATGTCTGCACAGGTTTTCATGTTCGGCGTCGTGGCCACGCTGCAGGTCCTGCTCAGGGACCGCACAGGCTTCCTCATCTCCCGGCTGGCCCTGGGCTTTGCCGAAGCCGGGTACATCCCCGGCGCGGTGTACACGCTGTCAACGTGGTACGTAAAGAGGGAACTGTCGAAGCGGGTTGCTATCCTGTTCTTTGGCATGTTTGGCGGGAACGCCATCAGCCCCCTGCTGGCGTCTGGGATATTGATGCTGGAGGGTAGAGGGGGCTTGAGGGGATGGCAATGGCTATTTATGCGTGAGTGAATCCCAAAGCTAAAGTGCACCCAAGCAAGTACTGAAAGTTAAACAACCCGTTCTGCTCCAGTTGAGGGTCTATTAACCATCCTGATCGCCTGTCTGCTCTTTCTCTTCCTTCCCGGATCCCCCGACGTCCCAAGACCCCTCATCGGTCCGGGCCTGGTGCGATTCTCCCACAAGGAGCAGGAGGCTTTGCAAAACCGGCTGGAGACAGACGACCAGGGCAAGCGACCAGGTGCCCACGGGATGGCCATCGATCTCAAGCTGGTCTGGCGTACCGTCACACATTATCGACGCTGGCCGCACTACGTGTCAACTTTTGCCGTTTTCTCGACCTGGTCGCCATTGACGACATACACGCCCTCTATCATAATGTGAGCCCCCCTTATTCCATCAACGATGGCTCAACCATGACACTAAACCAGTGTAGGGCACTCGGATTCGAGCGCATAGCGGCCAACGCCCTCGCAGCCGTCGGTGCGTCGCTGGCCCTCGTCGTCGTCTTCGTCATCGCATATATAAGCGACAAGACAAACCGGAGAGGGGCCTCCGTCATCCTCGGCCACGTCTGCTACCTGATTGCGCTCGTTTTCGCCCGTCAGGTGCATCCGCATGTGGGCAGATGGTCTCGCTGGGGCCTTTGGACTGCGGTCAACAGCTTTGCAGTAGGGTACCACCCTGTGCATAACTCATGGGTGCAGCTGAACTGCCGGGAAGCTGGGGAGAGGAGCATTGCGATCGCGTAAGTGTTTGTTTGACGGTTTACATGCGAAAGAACTTTCGAAAAAAAAACTACTAGGCTAACATGTTCAGGATGTGGGTGATGTCCGCGATCAGTGGCCTCATGGTCGGCACGCAGTATTTTCGCGCCGAAGACCTACCTTTGCAAGTGTAAATCTCAACTTATCTTTCGGGCGCAATGGCTAACAGCATGATCAGCTACCAGGCAGGTCTGCGGACAATGATCATAATGGTTGCCGTGGGTATGGTGTCAGCGGCCGTGCAGATGGTGGTTTATATCGTGCATAACCGTCGTGTGAGGCAGGGTAAGCATGTTTCAGCGGATGGAACGGCGCCGATGATCTATACTCCCTAAGAGGGATTTGATTTTTCGGCTAGGATGGCGAATAGAAAGATGGTTACATGTTAGTCAACAATCAAGCATCCAATACCGTAGGCCAGAATACTGGGTGGGAAAACAATTCGATCTGGCTACATTTTGTGTAACCAAGATACGTGAAAGGGACCTTAATCCGACAGATTGGTACCCATGTGCAACTCGTAAAGGCGACGGCTTGAGCGGCTATGCGGTGGCAAGTGCCTATTGGACCGGAGATATTCCATTTGTATTATTTCTTGCTGTGCTCGGGTCAGGATCGACAATGTGGGCATGTAATACAAGCGGCTGGTTATGGCTGGTTATGGCTGCCCTTTTACTGGAATTGCCGGCCTCTCCGGACTGCAACGGAGCAAAAGAGGGGTTTAGCGTGCCACTTTTTGCTCTTGATTGTTTTGCGGTTGACACGAGACGGCAGTGCGTTATTTCCCTGCTTCGAAGATCAGCTTGGCAGGTTCCTCACCGCTTCAAGACCTGCGAGTGCTATATAGTTTAGGTTTTGTGTATTCTGAGAGGGAGCCTCCGGCGGTGGTGTGGATTGAGTTACTGGCTCAAGGGCAGAAATGAAATTACTGCGATAACCAAGGGGATTGGAGGAGGCTTTGGGCAAGCGAGCTGGTTATCATATAACGGTGGCTGATATGTAGGTAGGTACTGTAGGTATGTCTGAATATAGATCGAAAAGAGCATGTATCTGGACCGTGATAGATAGCCACATTTAGGCATAACACAATGAATGAATGGCCTTTACTATCTACGCAGGTCCATCTGCAGGTTGCACGCATGATAGGGGAGCTATTCCATAGGCTTCCATGCCTCTGCCAAAGCTTCCATCCCTTTCTCCCGAGAGGCTGATAATTATTTTTACTTTTTTTTTTACTTTTTAAAAAAAACACACACACACAGAGTCACGACATGGAGTTAATAACCGCTGCTTATCTTCTGGGAAGGAGCCAAGACGTTGGGACAAGCCATGCCCCGCTCCGCCGGCGTTGCCCAGCATGCCATGGACCCTTGGCGGCCTCGACGTCACCGCCAAGATGGTGCAGGCAGTCACCCAAGGAAAAAAAAAAAAAAACAACCCCACCAGACGATAGCTCGCATTCGTTTGAAGCAAGAAAAAGCTCATCCTTGAATGTTTGTTGGTAGGCATCCTGTCCGGGAGGTGGTTGTGTTGACGGTGGTTCTCTCTGATGTATGGGTGTGCCTCCATGAGCCCATGATATCGTCATGATTTACGCCGCAGGTCAAAAGCCGGAATATTTTCGAGACAAACGTCGTCACTCAGCAGGAGGTTTGTAGGATACAATGGCCTACTAGAAGTCTACCTAGCCCGTCTCCAGTCTACCCCTCCATCTGAGTCGCTCACTTTGAACTTGGTCTGGGGAATAGCGCGCCTTGCTACGTAAGATCTTCAGTGCACGAGATTGCCTGCTTCTGATGTAACGCGGGATACAATACCGGGGGCTGCCTACAGGCGTACCCAGTGCAGTGCGTGCATGCAGCAGATGCGCGCAAATTTTCTCCCCCCTCTTTTTAAAAATATCTGGCGTGCTGTTATTTCTCCCGAGAAAGACGCCGTAGTATGTAAACGCTCACCGATGGTCGAATGGGATCCTGACCCCGGTTCCAATTTCTGGGCGGCTGATAATGGGAACAGTAGCAGTTAGTCCAGGATGCACAGACACCCGACGGGGACGATGTACCGTCTGGGTAGATAGAGGTGAATGCGCCTTGCCTGGTAGACTGCAGTTGATTGATTCTTGGGTGCGCCAGGGACTCGCATAGCAAACGACCACGTGCTGTTTATTTCAGGGTGAAGGCTTGGCCTGACAGGGTGCGGGTGTGCTTTTGAGGAACCGTCAAGACCCTTTTCGTGCCTACGAGGAGGGATATACAGTATGTGCTAGTAAGATAACAGACTCGTGTGATGTTTCAGGGTCGGAAAACCGGTTGTTGGACCGGCGAGCCATCTCTCGGATCTGCTGGCTAAGCAGGTAGACAGGGCGGCCCTTGTTTCCTTTGCCCCGATGCATTCTGGGCATGAAAATAAGGCCCGAGGTTGTTGTGGTGTCAGCATCCATCCATCCACTCATATCAGTCAGTATCAATATCAGGATGTATGTGATCCAATGCTACTACATACTGAGGTAGTACCAACTACCAAGCAAGCCACTGCGCCCGGAAAAAGGGTTGCTGGGACCCATAATGGAACCCAAATCCGTCCCCGATTCATGACTTGATTAGGGCAAGCGCTTAATCGTGCCAACATTTTACTCCTACAGCTTATATTTCCTCACATTAGTCAAACCATCTCCCATCCCAACAAACACAGCTTGACTTCTAGAAGTCGTCCATCACCTGCAGCTGTCACCGTCAGCCTGGAATGCGTCTATCCTTCCAACGTGATCATATCTGCGGCCTTTGCGTCAGCCTGCCTTGCCGCACCCCGGTAGTTCCCTGGTCCGCAGTGAAATCCACACGCCCAGTCTTTTACCCTCCACGCCAAGCAACAGCACTCGTCTATGTAGCGGGCTCGGCACCATCTGCTTTTTCTCATCCTCGACTCGGTCGCCAGTCTGGAGAAGGCCCTTGTATCATGGCTCAATTCCGCGCCTCGTCTGTGCCGTTTACCCGTTGCTTGCCCACCTAGGCCACATGTGGAGGTGGCTGTCCGCTGCTACTATGTCCTTTTTCCTCTTTAGTGTTTCCTGATATCTGATACTGCCTGATACAATGGTCACAAAAGGGATAGCTTTCACCACCACCGCCTACGCTAAATCCTACCCAAAACATGTCCACTTGCCGGTATCGTCGGCCGGGAAAAGACTTGAGCACTTATCGGTCGCTCTCCGGGCTTTCCATCCCCGTCCTCCCCGCCGCCCACCTCTAGCCAGTACCGTCCCGTCCCAGGGCCGAGAGAAAGCGTGGCTCCATTTCGCCGAGACTCTCGGCGGCTG
>JARHUK010004500.1:16016-26572 GCA_031001725.1 Pseudopyricularia javanii | reverse complement strand
GAGCGTGTCAGTTCACGAGGTTCCACAGAACAACGAACCTCCCCGGGACTTTGGAAACATGGAACGCATGCAAACACCCGAGCCTGTGCACCCCCCACCCGCCTTCGCGCACCCGCCCTCTTCGCGACCAACAAGCAAGCCGTATCACTCGCCCGAGCTCCGCAGAGCAAACAGCCGTTTGTCAAGCACGACCCTGGCCCAGCTGGCCAACGCCGGCGGTGTCAAGCCAGAGGAATACAGGGATGAGACTGGAAGAACGAGCAGTGAGTTTAGCTCAGGGTCGCGACCCCTTCAGGATGGCTATAAAAGCCAAGCGGTACATGCACACGTCAATTCCCCAGGGTTCGTTGGTAATTCTAACCGATCTCGTGAAGCTGTAAATCAACCCAGCGATAGTCCTTCCCCTGTTGGGCAATCCTCGGTCATGGAAACACCGCGGGATCCCACTCCCCAGCAACAGCAAGAAAAGTCGCCGCTTAACCAAACAATGGTTGCAGGAGTTCAACAGACGGCGTCTTCAAAGCCACGTCTATCCCTAGCATCTGCATCGGGCTCTATCATTCGGAAGCCGTTGTCACAGGAAGCACAGCAAAACATCACCCGGATCACTCGGCAAAACACGCAACGCAGCGAAACCAGCAACTACGACGACGATGCCTCTTCGACGACCAGTCGCGACTATGCTAGCACCGTTTCGGCTGAAAGTTCCAAGTCGATCGAGAGACCACGCATGGGTGTCCTAAAAACTGTTGGCGCAGACAAACCAGAACCAGAGAAGGAATACGGCGTTCCAGATTTCGACTTTGGGCCTACTGTCAACTATGCAGCCACTACTGGGGCGGTTAGGAGCAAAACGCCTACACCGTTGTCGGACGAAGCACGTAGGCCCCACACGCCGTCTGCCAACACCGGAGCCTTGAGCCATTACCGTCAGAGCTCAACCGACACGCTGCGGAAGATGGCATGGCAGCCAGGTGCGGCTGCACCCAGCCCTGATCGCGGCGTCGCAGGCGGTCTCACACCTGAGCAGTTTGTCCATCAGAGAGCTGCCGTGGCTGCAGCAAACCCACTGTACGCACACAACCGTTCACCGTCAACAAGCACGCTCAACGCCATGCGAAACTCGATGGGAACTTCGCCGTTGGCCAAGCGTAGATCCAGCAGTTATGACATGCTCCGTCCCAGACCGGCACATTCGAGAAACAGCAGTTATGACATGCTTGGCCCCAAGGAGGGCCACAAGAGAAACAGCAGTTATGATGTACTCCGCCCCAGAGAGCTTCATTCCCGGTCAAGCTCTGCAGATCTGTTAAGGCCTAGCTCGCGGGGCCCCTCCACAGCTCTGGGCTACGGCTCTGGAGAAGCGGCGTCCCGTCTACCCTTTCAGGAGCAAGAACGCATTGGCCGCAGTGGGCCAATCCAATCTGCTGGTCTCATAGGTGCAATCGACGCAAGACAAAGAGAGAAGGCCGAAATCAAACAGGGCGTTAACTATGCGCTGGCTCAAGAGGCTGTCAACCGACAAGAACAGGAGTACAGGCAGCAGCAACAACAATACCACCACCAGCGAATGGAACAGCAACGCCCCTACACGCCTCAGGCAAATTACGGTGTAGGATCTCAGTCCGTCTACGGCGGAGGCGCCCCTTCGGCCTACGGTGGCTATGGCGGCCAGTACGGGTCTCCGACGGGTGGTCAACACGCTCCAAGGGGCAACATGGGCCATATGGTCGGTAACGGCCACCCGCTTCAGCCATCTCCACAATTTCACAATCCTGGACAAATGCTACCAAACGGGGCACCCCCATACGGTGCTGGGACATATTCACAGGCAGGAGGCTTTTCCCAACCTTGGCTGCAACAAGGTCAAGCGCCGCACTTCTCACCGGGAGGCTATGCATCACCACGCACTGGACAGTCACCCGCAAGGCGCCTAGATGGCGCGGGTGGCGTGGGTCGTGGTGGCCATGCGATGACACGAGGCCAGGCCCTTTAGTTGATGGCATCCTCAGCCATGAGACAGATTCGATTACGTGAACAGAGGAGCACGCTATATGAACGGTTCAAATTCAAGGCTCAGTGAGACGGGGGGGAGGGAGACTGAAGGCAAACTTTGTGGGCTAATAGAACGAGATGAGTCTCCGGGCGATGTTTCTTTATGTCTTTGACGACATTTTCTTGTTGCATTGGAACGCGGGTGGGGATGGAGTTGTTGAACCTCTATGCTTTTGACGCTCTAACGATTGCTACGATATAACACTATTTGTCACCGCTTTCTTATTTTTCTTTCTCGTATAGCATAGGCACTTTCATCGCAGTCTGGCTAGGATTGTATTTAACGAATGGCTAGAATATAATGCTTGAACAGCTCGGAAAGTGTATGTAGTATCTGGTCTAGACGCTTTCTATCGGACTGACTTTGCATACCCCTAATATGCTTGAGTGTTTTGCCGTTATGAGTTAGTTGCTAACAACCTGACTTGCATAGTTTTAGGGGACGCGAGAACAATCCCTAACAGATCGGCACTTGTAGGTCGGCATGACCATAGAACGATGACTTGGCCAAAGTTTAGGTGTTTGGTACAGTACCTACAGTATCAATATTACTCTGTTTTCATGGGGTTTGATTAGGGGGCTGCAGGCTCTGCAGCAAGTTTCTATCAGCTGGTCAGATAAGCGTGCATGCATAGCATGGATGCCATCTGCAGCAATTATTGTCCCTTCTTTTTTCCCCCCACACCAACCTCCGGCTTGGTGGACGGTTTTTTTTTTTTTAAACCCACGACCACACTCTTGGGTGCGAGAATAACGTATAGGGATTTCTTTTTTGACTTTTTGTCGTTATCCCTTGCCGTTTCCCCCGTTTTCAGCACGGAATCTCCTCGCTGGACGGATTTGCAGTCGTCTCCTCTTTGGGTTGGTACGCCGTTGGGTCAATCAAGCGACCGCAACCTAGCCGGGGGTTTGTGTTTATCGCTATTGACCGCTCGCCCCCCCTCTGGAACGGTGCACGCAAGCTTGTTTTTGATGCTGCACCTTGCAAACTCAATCACCGCACCGGCCGCCGCATCGGCAGCAGTCGCCCCGCCTCGGTCGTGGGGATGAGGGGTCTCGTCCCTCCTCGCCAACTCTCGCTCTGCTCTTCTTCGCTACTACTCGGTCCCTCGCCGCGACGTGCCAGCCCCGCCACCCGCCTTCAGCCAACATGGCGGCTCCGGGCAGCCGCTGCCGCACAGGGCGAGCGCCGTTGCTACTCGTCTGCCAGTGACGACCGCGCGCGGCGACGCGGCAGCAACAGCAGCAGTAGCAGTACTACCACCCTCCCGTTCCGTTTCGAGACGGGCGTCGCGCTCTTCGCCAAGCGCACGCCGCGCCCGTTCCCGCCTCCATTCCTCTCCCCGCCCTCGGGCTCCTTTAGCGACCCGCTCAGCACGCACCACCGGAGCCGCGACCGGCGGCAGCGCAAGGCCTTTGTCAACGGCGAGCTTATACGCGGGCGGACGAACGGGGACGACGCCGTATTCGCGAGCGACGCCTTCATATGTGCCAACGACGGCGTCGGCGCCTGGTCCACGAGGCCGCGGGGCCACTCGGGCCTGTGGGCGAGGCTGATATTGCACTTCTGGGCCGAGGCGGTGCTCTGCGGGGACGACGGCGGGCGGCCGGGGCCGGATCCGGTTGCGGATCTGCAGCGGGCGTTTGAGCAGACGCAGGAGGCGACGAGTCCGCCCAACGACTGGCAGGGAACGACGACGGTCGCGGGGGCGCAGATCTACTATCGGGAGGAGGCGGGCGACACAAGCGCCGGTGCCACCGCGTCGTCGTCGTCGCTCGTCCCGGTCCTGTACGTCACCAACCTGGGCGACTCGCAGATCATGGTCATCCGGCCCAGCACGCGCGAGATGGTGTTCAAGACCAAGGAGCAGTGGCACTGGTTCGACTGCCCACGGCAGCTGGGCACCAACAGCCCCGACACGCCCTCGGCGGACGCGGTACTGGATGTGCTCGACATTCGCGAGGGCGACGTCGTCGTTGCCATGTCGGACGGCGTCATCGACAACCTTTGGCCGCACGAGATCGTCGAGTGCGTGTGCGACTCTGTGCGCAAGTGGGAGGAAGGCGGCGGCGGCGACGCATATCGCTGGATCGGCGGCGAGGAGGATGACGATGCGGATGATGTGGATGCGGATGCGGATGGTGTGTCCGCCGAGGTTGGTGGTCGGGACGCCGACAGGACCGGTGGCGCCAACGGGGGCATGCAGCTCGTTGCTGATGAGCTGATGGAGGCGGCCAGGGTCATCGCGGTCGACCCCTTTGCGGAGAGTCCGTATATGGAGCACGCGATAGAGGAAGGGCTACCAAGCGAAGGAGGTGAGTTCGTTACTGGTTTTTTTTTCTCCTCCCAACTCCCTTTGTTATTTGCTACTTTCCAAGGCACATGCTAACTCTCTTCACCCGGTCAGGAAAATTGGACGACATCAGCGTCGTTGCAGCCCTCTGTCGCCGGAACCCCAACAAGTCGTAGGCGGGTTCACCCTCTTCTGCCATCGGATCTCACCCGCCATGTCCATCGGACGTTGCGGGGACTAATTCAGTATACTGCATCATCCAAGCCAACTAGCACACACGCTTTTGCTGGGAGGTTTTCTTGTTTTTTTATGATATACACGGCATGGCAAAAGGCGTTTAGTGTGCTCCTCTGTTTTTTCTTCTCTCCTTATTCATCTCTTTTCCTATGGTAATCGATAATCATTATGTTGTGCATTTTGAGGGGTTATAGGGGCGCAACCAAGGTAGACAGAGAATGACATAGGCATAATATAACATACGCGAGTGGTTCTTCTTCGTAGTACCCCAAACCCGCTTTCTGATCAGAGAACCGACCCGAACTTGATATTCTGCGTACGATGTCCTTGCACTTCCCTAGTTTTCATCAGCCTCGCTGTTCATGAAGCATCTTAGTTTTCTTACCACAGTTCTGCACATGTAGCCAGGAAAGCCCTGTGTCAGACTATCGCGCAAGATTGATGTCATTCATGCAAGGCGCGTCCGCAATGTGGGTCAATTTCAAAGGCGCGGCGGGGCAGCGAGCCCCACGGAGGCTCTTATCGGGGCCGCGATAAGCGCAAGGCGGTGGTGTTTTTTTTTCTCTGCCGGACTTTGATGAGCTAGCAGCCGACCGCGGTTCACGATCCGATGCTGGCCAAACTGTACATCGACCATCACCAACGACAACTAACCGGCGTCAGCAATTCGGAACCGCCAAGATGAGGGCGAAACGGTAAGCTTGAACTCCAAAAGCTTTTTAGCGCATCTCGGAGGGTTTTTGTTCGTTCACCTTGCTGAGAGTGTCACGCAGATCCAAGCAGTATCGCAAGCTCATGAGGGAGTACTGTCGCATATGGAACTTTGTAAGCGGTGCCCCAGATCGTGCCCCAGCCGGTTGCAAGCCAAACCGCTGTTGGAAATTCTGCTGACGGTGACGCTATTGCAGAGGGAGCCGTACCAAGTATTGGTTGACGCCGATATCGTCAAGGTTGCCAGCCGCTTCAAGATGGACCTCGTGCCCGCGCTGGAGAGGACGCTGCATGGAAAAGTCAAGCCTAGTGAGCTTCCCTGCCATCTTAGGCCCTCGTATGCCTGCTGTAGCCAGAAGGGTTGCTAACCATGATCGTTTGCAGTGATAACACAATGTTCAATGTACATATATGCCTCCCACCCAGTCCACATCTCCTTCCCACACACACGCACACACGAAGGCTTTTGCTGACAACAGACATCGCGGCGACGACAGGCGACATCTCTACGCTCTCCAGGGCAAGGAGCCCGGCATGAAGGAGATCATTGACTACGCGAAGGAAACATTTGAGAGGCGGCGGTGCGGCCATCACCCAGACGAGACGGACGCCCTCACGACGCTCGAATGCATGTCGTCCTTCATCACCGACACGGGCAAGGGTTCGCGCAACCGCTACGTCGTGGCGAGCCAGGACGACGAGGTGCGGCGCCACATGCGCCGCGTGAGGGGCGTGCCGCTCATATACATCTCGAGGAGTGTCATGATCCTCGAGCCAATGGCCGACTCGAGCGCCGCCGTCGTGGCCAAGGAGGAGCGGGCCAAATTCAGGGCGGGCATATCGTCGGTGGCGTCGGCCGGCGCCAAGAGGAAGCGGGAGGACGACGATGATGACGACAGCGACGACAGCGGAAGCGACGGTGACGACTTTGGATCGGACAGCATGGCTGGCGGCGCTGGTGCGGGCTCACATGACGCGGCGTCGGCTGCAAAGAAAAAGAAGAAGAGCTACGGACGCAAGGAGCCTAATCCCTTGGCGACTAAGAAAAAGAAGAAGAAACCCCAGCCAGAAGGTGGTGTAAGGAAGCCACAAGAGGGTGCGAATCAGCCGGCGAACCAGCCTCAGGAGACCGTCGCAGCAAAGGAGCCCTCGGAACCGGGACAGCCAGAGAAGAAAAAGCGCAAGAGGAGGCCGAAGAAATCCGCAGCAGCTACTGCTGGTGCTGCAACATCCGAGGCTGTTTCTGAGGGTCCAGCCAATGCCCATGCGGCGACGGAAGCTGTATCAACAGAGAGCTAGGCTGGGAGATGGGCCTCGGAGCATGTGAGAGCATCGGACTAAGGTTTCCCCCTATTTTCCGCCGCCGTCGAGCGATTGGCTACTTGTTTTTGGCTGTTCAGTTCCTATACTGCCTCGTTATGCTGTCATACATACCCCTTATTACATCCATTCAATGTGCAATTATTACATTATATTCCGAAAAACGCCGAACAACACGGGCGGAAAAATCCGGGCGCGACACGGCACGACACGTGCCGGAGTGAAGAGACGACCCTTGAAGAACCCCACGGGCATAACTCAACCAGGGTTGATGGCGTCGTATCTGCGGTAGGATCGTTTGTGCGTTTACCGTACAGCCAAAGAGGAGGGGCGTTCACGCTCAGCGCACGCGCCCCCGGGCTAAAAGTGGTGGGACTATGGATGTCAGTACTAGTGGAAAAGATGGTTTGTCAACAAGAAAAGAAATCCCCCGTGCGCTACCCACGAACGCGGGGCGGCGGCCTGTCACAAAAGGACACGGACCGTGTCAAGATTGGTCGCTGCGGATAGGCGGCTTCCCGGCGCCGGGTGTGGAATGGGAGAGACACCAAGGGCCAAGTAGGTAGATGTGCGGATCATGATGACGATTTCGGTCAAGAAGACGAAAAAAAGGCTCAAGAAACCCCTAATGCAGAAAGGAAAAGGTTGACCTGATAGCAGATGGAGTAGAAAAAAAAACATCTGCCTAGGTGAATAGACTAGGGAGTTTTGGCATGTTCTTATCAATTCACAAACCACTCCGAGAACCCGGAACCTCTATCCCGACTTCGTTTATGCTCCTGTCAACCTCCCCGATGCAACCCGCCGACTCGGGTTCGTCTCGGGAGAAACACAAAAAAAGCCCAAGTCGGGAGGGGAAAAAAAAAGAACAAGAAGACGGGTCGGTTCGGGGCTGGCCGACCTCTTCTCGTCCTGTTTTTATCCTCGTCTTGTGTTTTCTCTTGTTTCGAAAAACATCAGATGGAAGGCTTAAGTCCTAAGTGCCCTCCCCCAAACCAACCAACCCGTCAACCCGGGAAGCGCCGTACGGTGAATGACTCTTTAGAGTTGAGAGTGACCCTTTTACGTTTGATGTGCAAACCAGACGTCGATCTCCCTACGAAGAGCTTGACAGGCGACAGCCGGGCGGGCGCAACTAGCTAGGGGGTGTGGGTTGAACGAAATGCGAAACACTCCGCGCGGGGGAAGATGAATGGTCCAGAACCTGCCTGGGCTTTGTCATCAGGGAACCGGTGTCAACCTTCCCAACAACCTCTTTGCCCTAGTCTGTTCCTCGGAGCCAAGGGTCCATCCATTGTTGGGAGTATACTATTCAGCGGCCAGGGGGGCGCAGTTTATACCTGGTATGTAGCCTATAGTTCCCCCGCCAATGTTTGGCTTGGTGCGCTATAGTGGCGAATCCACCTCTCGCCGAGGCTCTTGTCTGTGGTAGATTGCGCGGGCTGTTTTACAATGACGAGATCGTGACTAGCCCTCGACACCGTCTCTTTAGTTGTGCGCTTTTTGCGCCAAGCTTTAAGCGTCCCCGGGCACAGAGCTCGATCATGGCGCCGCGCTTGATGCAGATACAGTGATTTACATCTACAACCCGTAGGAACCAGTAGTAGTTTGTTCAACATAAGCACGATCCATTCAGTATTCGATAGCAAGTGATCATAAATGTCTTTTCTGAAAATTGCTGCCGATTTGTCTGGCACGGGGAATATCAAACAAAGGAAAAGGTCTCTGGGTGACCAAGAAAGAAAAAAGAAAAAACCAAAAGCTACCCCATCACACCTCTGACGCTGCGATATCCTTCGTAACGAACCACGATGTGAGCTGTATCCATCCTTCCACCCAAAAGACAAAAAAAAGTAGCCGGCTATTGGCAAAAAAGAGTGTACATGAGATTGGGCTGCAAAGCCCGTGAGAGAAATGAAGTAAAAGTTTTCGAGAATAGTAGGGTGGGTAATCGACCGAGCCCCGAGGAAGAATGTGAAAAGAATATCGAGTATGTACAACGTATGCGGGACCCTTTTCCGCAAAAGGTTTGAGCGCCGTTTTAAATCCAGACTGGTCGCGCGGACTTCTCTGCGCCAAAGAAAGCGGTGTATAACTCTTGTACTTCGGACAGGTAATCCTGAGGGCTGTGCTTCTTGAAACCCAGGCGCGCTACATCGCGCTCCTCCTGTTCGCTCACGAGGCTGGACTCCTTGGATCCAAACTCCTCCGCCAACTCGGAGACTTTGGCGAGCTCGTGGCCGAACGGGTGGGCAGAAACTGACGGATCCCTCCTGTGAGATGGTGCTTTCGGGGGCGCTGATAGCGGCACTGCATGGCTAGCCATGGAAACTGGAGGTGGTACTTTTGAGTATGAAACGTATGACGCCCCGCTCATGTTGGTTGAGGTTGAGGTTGATGAGGAACGTGAGAAGGTGAGGCTGGCCTTGGTCGAGAGTGTCCTGGACGACTGCTCCGACATTTGCGAGTATGACCGCTGCCTTAGTAGGACATCTTGAGAGTGTTTCTTGGTGTGCGAAGGCGCCCTTTGGGGGATTGCGGGGGCTTTTTCCGACGCCTGCGGACCCATCACGTGTCCCGGAGGAGTGAAGTAGCAAGACAGGTGGTTCGGCTCAGGTTCTGGCATCCTCTGCTTCGGGTGTGGAGAGTCTGGGCTCGTCGGCGGAGTGCTGACGATGCTTGCCGCGCCATCAGAGTCGTCGTCGGACCGAGTCGTCGAGGAGCTTGGCGTCGCAGTCTTTGGGTAAATGTCTGGGGCGTCGTAGGAGAGCATGTTTGTCGTCGACACCAACTGAACGGGAGCTGAGATCTTGTTCCTGATAGAGTTGAGCGGCTTTGGAGTCTTGCCCGACTTCATGTTGGCGACCATGGCGTCGTCGCGGAGGTCAACACTCTGCTTTGCCCTGCGGCTGGCGAATGCTCTTGAGATCGACATTTTGGATTGGTTGTGTGGTGTTGTGGTGGGTATGAAGAGTGAACAAGTTGGATCAATTTGACCAAAAGTTCACGGGACTGGTTTTTTGCGTCCCTTTGGACCTTTTGTAGCTCAAATCTTTGTTGCTTCCCCTTTGTTGGGTTTCGACCAGCCCAAATATGTTTGTTTTGAGGGTCTGTTTTAGGGCGAGCCTTAAAAGGGTTGCTAGGAAGTGAAAATCAAGTCAAAGCTGCATGCAATATGCAGGAAAGTTTAGGTGCAGCTGGTGCAGGCCCCGGTCGAGCTTGACTGCACAACTGTAGCTGAATGAGGCGACGGCTGCGAGATCCACCTGTGTCTGTGTGTAATGCCGCAGGGTGGACTCATATGATGCTCTTGATCATCAAAAGCCGTCTCAGCTTGTACTCACAAGGCCGTTTGGCGGGAGTGGCGGTGCGCTGATAGGTTCGGCTTTGGCGAGTATAGGAGGGAAACAAGGGTGAATCGAGACCTGGTGCTCCCGTGTAGCGGAAACAGAGGCTGTATGTATGAGCGTGCGACACTTGGATGGTATAGCACTCGGAAAGAATCGAAAGAGACTGGAGGAATCCGTCGAGTGGTGTTTTGCGGTGGTAAAGAGCAGTTAAGAGCTGGAACTGCGGGGCGATTGCTTTTTGTTTCGAAGCGAGTATTGCAGCTGCTATACGGGTTTCGTCCGGAGGTTTGACTTGGGCCTTTTTTGGCTTTTGCTTTTCTTTTACTTTACTTTTTCTTTTGTGCTGAAGAAGGTGAAAGAGAGTGAGTGCTGGGGAACGACCTGGTTTCCGGAAAAAGATCCAATATTGGTGGGAACGAAAAAAACGAAAAGGTGAGTGGGCGGAAGTTCGGGCAATTTCCGACTTTGGACAAAACTAAATTTGTACAGGAGGCTTCGAGCTTTATGAAGGTAAGGTAATTTATGTATGCGTATGAAGGCGGAAAGTCCTGTCAGGAAGAAGGAGCTGTCGAGAAGTGAAACCGATCCT
>JARHUK010004500.1:0-15563 GCA_031001725.1 Pseudopyricularia javanii | reverse complement strand
ACCTTGTCCAGTCACCCCACCCCCCAAAGAGCCCTTCCTCCACTGAAGGGCCCAGTGCCATCCCTCCCTCCCCATCAAATGCATGCGGAAAGCACGGGTAACAAAGAAAGCAAAGCACACCCAACCCCTGCATACACCCCCGTCTACATGTGGGGCTCAAGGCATGGCCGGTCGATCTCTAGTCTCCAATTGGGCGAGGATCTCTGTTCCTGGAGGCAAACCAAAAAGAAAAGAAGGGCCCCGCTTATTCTTTTTTATTTCCCTCAGCAAAGGGCAAGCCAATCGTCCTGTACCCGCCGCCCCACACACTTCCAGGCCGGCCTCGTGCCCGCCTACTGTACATCTTTTTTGTCTTTTGTCTTTGTGGCCTCTGCTTTAGCCGCCCGCCTGAGCCGTCCACGCGCCCTTGGCCCCTTTTGTCTTGCTTCTGCCTTTGTTGCAGCCGGTGATCATGCATTGTGAGCATTCATCAGCAATTCTAGCCTGAAAATAGTCTGCCTACTATCGAAATACATTCCAAGCCCTGCCAGCGGTGTCGAACACGTCGCCTACCCGTTTATAGAACGGCGCCTGACGATGGGATGAATTCAGGCAAGACACTGGTCAGTAACTCGGTTTATTGACCCACTACAAACCATATCTGTCTTTTTAACCATGTCTTTCCATGGTCACTTGACCGACGGGCGCGAAGTACGTAGTATTGCGCTGCGCGACTTGCTTTGACCTGTCGACGACGGCCGGCCCAGTCTGGTGCCGATACAGGTTGTGGATCGCCGCCCCTGTCCAGGGCTGTGCCACCACGCCCTCTAAGCTCGCTCGGCAGTGCTCCGAGCTTTTTTTTTCTCCAGTCCAAGTGCCTGAAAATAGCACACGGCACGCCATTGTTAGAAATCTCCAAAGGGAGCTACATGCCTGGATCGTCATCATCGCAAAAAATCGCCACTCGAGAATCGCCAGCCACAAGCCACCCAAGGGCGGCAGACCACAAGAATGGATCGGAGTCAGGGCTCCCCAAAAGCACAAAAGCACAAAACTCTCGTACAAAGCTAGTTCCCGTCCAGTTGTCGTATTTTCTATGTGCATCATACGAAGTACAAGGTCGGCGCTCCCTACGATGTACGCATTGAGCAAATTTCCAACAATCTTGTCATGAATATGTATGTACATGTACTTCGATTTCGTACAGATCCTCTCCATACTCCAGCCCTCTCGGCCCCTGTCAGATTCGAAACCATCACCGGCCAAGACAAAGACAAGGTGACAGCCCGTCTTGATTGGACGTTTGTTTGTCAACCGGTGTTTGCGCGAGCATGGGGCATGGTTTCACTCTCCAAGCCACAATATCTCCCCCTTTTCGCAGGGCATGGTATTACGTATGATCTTTAATTACTCCTTTGGACGATAGTCTTCGGCAGCCGCATTTCTTCTTGCTAACAAATTTCTGGCAACGAAAGCGATGCGACTGAACTTTGGGCACTTTATCGTTTGATTTGCAGTGGGCTGGACACAAGCCACCGCCTCAGCAACCACACAGGCGTCATAGACACTTCGTTGATCTGCAATGCACATGCATTTGACAGCCACTGTCGAGAGTCATGTCAACTAGCGTGACGATTCCAGGGGTATCCCGATCCCGATACTGATGATGCCAGAGTCATACTACTAGATTCCCAATTACAGTAATTACAGTAGTAGTGGAAGGCTGCAAGCTGATCCATACCACACACAGCCGTTGCCAAAAATCAGGGACTACTATGTAACTACAGCTCCTCGTCGCACGGATTGGCAACCTTGATTGGGGAATCGGATGGACGCTTCCACATGGAGGCGTCCGCCTCCATGAACCTGACTTAACCTTTTGCGATCCGATTTTACTAACGGACGACTGGCATCCGAGTCCCTGGACCATGAATGCCGGCTGTATTCTCGGGTTCGCTCATCTGATCGACGAATGTCCCTCACTCCGCCTGTGCCCGTCGAGGTAGTCCTGCCGCCTCCGACATGGGACTAAATGCAGGCTGTTTTGAAAGACGCCGATCTTCCAAAGCATACAACCGACTTTGAACTCACCTATGGCAGTGGAATGACCATCAACGTGCGGGCATATATCTGTGTTGCTAGTGATTGAGGCGGACCCGGACAATCAGGTCCGATCTCGTGTTTAATCCAGCCTTGTTGGAAAGTAACCTTGGTGCACATCAGGAATCGAAGACCTCACCTGCGTTTGGGTTCTCACGAAGCAAAAGTCGACTTGCTTCTTACTTTCATGCCCCGGCAACGCCGAATGCAGGCAGGGCTGCGTGGATGTTTCCGTCCTGTATCCTCGAAAAAATTCCCGAACGCGCTCAGACGTTACTTTGATTTTCCCTCACTGGCAAACGAAAGTCCCAAGAGCATGCATGTACTCGGAACGAGTTTCTGTTGTTCAGGGGCTATCACATCATGCGTTCGAAGGCTCCATGTTTGGACAACAAAATATTCTGGCGGGCGTCAAAAGCAGCTGTGCCATTCGCAACGCTCAACCCTCCTTGAAACTACTTTATACTTCTTTTGTTCACAGACAGGGAGACGGCCGTTTTAAAAATGTCAAGACGGCCACTGTGTCTGATAGGATTCTTTGGACGAATCTGGTAAAAATAGGCATACTAATACGTCTTATTAGTCAATCAGACGAGCAAGAGTTCTTTTGCCCCATTTTCATATATCCTGGGGAAATAACCCGTTGACATTAAGACAGTTTGCGCCCGGACATCTCAACTGTGCCAGTCAAGACACAAGCCGCTTCACTGTCATCATGCCAAAGGTAGGAGTTTCAGAGGTAAAAGTCTGTGATCTTTCTCTAGTTAAGCTCTACAATAAGGTGATATTGCATCGGCACAAGTTTTGTGATATCTATGGAATAAATCTAATAGTCCTAGTACGTGTACCGGAAGCCCTTGTTCTGGATGTCGGTCAGATCTTCTGCCTCCACATCGAGTCGGTCTTCCAAGGCACCATGCCCAGCCTCCGAGTCGCGACGGCGGTTCTCCGCCATGCAAAGAAGGCCGTAGGCTATGCCGGCCGCAGCCATGAGGGAAAAGGCGAAGATCATGGCGGCTATCCCGAGCTGGTAGCGCGGGGCCTGGGTTGAGAGGAAGAGCTGTGGGCCGATGATGTTTCCGAGAGCTTTGGGATAGAGCTGTGTTAGACGGAGGTATTGCCAGCAGACAAGGCCAAAGGGGGAGGGGGGATAGGTATTAGGTATCTCACCATAGACGATGGCCACCGACACACCCATGAAGCTCTTCTTGGTGGCGCCGGCCGTGTTGGACGACTGCAGACTCAGCATAAAGACCCAGGGCACGTTGTAGAAGCCCATGATGTAGACGCCCGCCAGGCTCGCGTCCCTGCTGGCCACAGGGTCGAGGGAGTGAACCATGACGGCGCCTGTGAGGCCGGCGACGGACGCGACGGCCCAGAAGATGCACCGCAGGTTGGGTACCTTGTAGGAGATGGCCGTCAGGACTGCGCCGCTCACCATGGCCACGGCGGCCTGCGGCGTCGCCATCAGGGTTGTCTTGGTCGGCGTGAAGCCGTAGCCCGAGATGATGAGCGGGTTGAAGTTTGTGACTCCCGCGTTGGCGACGGCGTAGCCAAAGGCGCAGGCCCAGACGCAGTAGCAGCGGGGGTCACGGAGGGCTTCCAGGATATGCTTGAAGTTGACTTTCTGTGGCATGGCATGAGGAGCGTCAGCCAAAATCGTCGTAGAAAGAAAGACGAGAAACTGTTCCGAGAGCTAAAGTAAAAGGGGCTGGGGCGAAAAGACGAGTGCCGGCGCCCACCTTTCGCACGTCTGTTCCGGTCTGGTTCGCCGCAAGACGGGCAATGGCCATCTTCTTCTCCGCTGCGCTGAAGAACCACGCCTTCCCGGGGGAGTCGGGTAGTCCCACGAACAGAATGAAACCAAGAAGAATTGTCACGGCTCCATATATTAAGAAGATGTACTACGGACGTGTTAGTTGCAACGTTTGCTTTCAAACAAAGCCAGGCTCGAATGACAGGGATGCAAGAGACTTGCCTTCCACGTCGACAGCGACCCCTTGATACCGCCGATGGCATAAGACAGGATGCCGCCAAAGACGCCGGCGAAGGTGTTGTACCAAAAGGCGGTGCGGAGAGGCTGCTCCTCGCGGCGGTACCACATCGAGTTGATGACGAGCATGCACGGCAGCAGGGCGGCCTCGAAGACGCCCAGGAAGAAGCGGATGGTGGCCAGGCCGGCGAAGTTGTGGCACACGGCCATGAGGCAGAGGGCGGCGCCCCAGAGCACGACGCAGACGCCGATGAACTTGCCGATGGGCACTTTTGTGATGAGCCACATGCTGGGGAGCTCCATGGCCAGGTAGCCAAAGTAGAAGATGCTGCCCAACCAGCTGTATTCTTGGCCCACGAGGTGGTTGTCTTCCTTGAGCCCGAACAGGGCAGCATAACCCAAGGCGTTCTGGGGAGCATGGGGCGATTTCGTCAGGCCTGTGACATGTTTTTGAAGTTGGGATTTTTGTCGGGGCTACAAACCTTGTCCAGGAAAGCGAGCGTCATGCAGAGGATGATCAACGGCATCACGACAAGGTCGGTCTTGAGCAAGATGCGCTTGTACTGAGCCGCTGTAGCCTCGGGAACGTCGGAGCCGGCCATCTGGCTCGACGGAGTCCGTTCGAGGTCGCGCAAGTCGGACTTGCTCAGCGTGGCGTTGTCGCAGATGGACATTGCGGCGATAGGGGTGTTTGACGGGAGGGCTCGCGGCTCTACCTGGAAAATCCGGGACTTGGGACACTTGAACCACAAGTGACACCGAGTATCATCACCATGTCATGTCAAGCAAATCCCAGCAGGGCGGTCGAGAGAGGGTGTTGCCTTTATTCTTATCTATGGAATGGTCCCTTGAACAGCCCCGTAGGATGGGACTCGTGTGGGTTGTATCGCGCAGGAGTACACCAGGCGGAGATTGGGGAGCTGAAGGACTTTACCCGACTCCGACTATAGCTCGAAAGACCTTGCCAGGGCAGGCACAAGCCGTTGACGTGCTGGGCATATCGTCGAATCAGGGACGAGGAGCAGTGGGTTCGGGGAAATGACTCGGCGCCGCCGAGCATGACGTGCTTGTCAGTCTCGGTACAGTCCGACGATATGTACCATCAGACTGTGCTTCACTCTTCAACAACCAAACCAAGTCCGGGCAACTCTCTCTAGTATCTATCTATCTACCTGGTTCGGCAACGTCCATAACGTAGACAAGCACCTCGTGGGCCGGCCATGGACACGCCCGATCGACAGGAACCTCGCGTCGTCTCATCCTTGTCTCGAGCATGTGGCCGATGTCACGCCCGGAAGGTCAAGGCATGTAATGTCATGTCGTTCTTCATTTCATCAAGAAGTGTCCCCCATCAAATGCTGCGTCGTGGAGATCTGACCAGAGACAAGTCCGCTCCTCTCAGTGCGATCTCAAAGTGCCCCAGTGCACATCGTGCCGGAAACAAGGTGACGAATGCAACATCGCCGAGTGCGTAGCCTACTCACATGCCACAGTCCAGAGTCTGCGTGATGAGATTCAGAGGCTCAGATCGAGTCTTGACGCGGCACAGCGCCATGAAGTCGGTCCAAGGTCTTCGGCCATGACCGAACAGCAGGTTCGCGACGAGGCTGATGAGCTGGGAGTGCTTGCAGTCGGCGGCCCCAGGCGATCGGACCTGCGTGGCTCATATGGTGAGTTGCTTTCTCCCATGATCCAGAATGTACAAGCTGAAGCATGTCTCGTGTGAACTGGACGGCTTATAAGGGGTGTTCAAATGAAGTCGGGAGTGCAACGGGCACCACCTTTGCCCGCATCTTCTTCAAGCAGCTCGGCCTCGCACCCTTGCCAGTTCCTGGCGATGCCGAACCCAACTTTGAGAGCAACATAACCTTCCAGTATGCAGCGCTGCCGCCGGAAAGAGTGGCCACGCACCTCATGCGGACATTTATTGCGCGTACACATACCTTCTGGCCGGTTCTAAGGCTTTCATCCCTCAGGAGCGCGTTCCAGACCATATACCGTGATCCACAACGGTCCAGCACTCAAGAAAAGTTCATAGTCTTCATCGTCCTGGCTCTGGCATCGGCATTGTGTGTCGACGACAACAGTTATCGTTCAATGGCCGACATGAACAGTCCCACCGCCTACTTTCAGACTGCTCTGCGGCTAGCTTCAAGCCTGGCTGACCGCCCGCGGGACCTGGCCGGCTTGCAAAACATGCTGCTCTTGGGCCTTTGGATGCTTGACACTGGCTGGGAGAGCCACGTCGACGATCTTTGGCATCTTAGCCGCTACGTCATGTCCGCGGCCATTGAGCTGGGTATACACCGTCGAAATCCAGGCTGGACTCTCGGCCAGGACGACTCGGAGTTGCGTAACCGAGTGTGGTGGTGTACCTACAACCTCGAGCGCTGCATAGCAGTCATCACCGGCCGGGTGCTATCGATCCGGGAGCATGCCATCGATGCGCCCCAACCGTCGGCATGCAGCGATGACAACCTGACGCCGGCAGAGGCACCGCTGGCTCCTGTTTGGAACAGGGTCGGCATCCGCCTGTTTCTTCTGACAATCAAGCTCAGGCGCATGGGAGGCCGGATACTGGAATCCGTCTACATAGCACGAGGGGCGAACGGCAAGGCGCCCCTGACGACGTTCCAGCAGATCTGTGACGAGTTCGAGAGCCTGCAGCAGGGGCTTGAGGAGTGGAAGAGGAATTTTGATGCCCTCGAGATTAAAGATACACGAGAGCACTCGGAACTCAAGCTAGAGTTCTGCCATCTGTTGCTCATCATGTACCGTCCGTCGCCTACATTTATGATCCCTTCTCCCAGCATGGTCGGCGTCTGCTCCAAGGCAGTCTCGAGTAGTGTGCGCCATTGGCGGAAGCTCCAGTCAAGCCACGGCATCTCGGCGGTCTTTCGATGCACCCGCCAGCTGCACTCGGTCCTGATGGCTGGCTTGGCAGGGCTCTACTGTGACTGGTCAGTGATCCGGCGCACGATTGAAATCCAATATGTACTTGAAGCTGACTTGCACGCACCTTCCTATCTACCTAGGCAAGCATCAACTGTCCAAGCCACTGGCTCGACTTTCTTATACCGTCACGGGACCGACGTAGACGCATGCATAGATCTAGTAGACAAGGGCCTAACTCGCATTCAACGGCGGGATACACGGTTTTCCAGGTGCAGAGACCTGCTCCAGGCTGCCAGGGCAAGAGTCTACGGAGCGAGTCTCGGGACGGTGTTGAACCCTGAGGTACGGCCGACCGAGCCCGCCATGAGCCCGGCGACTGGCGTCACAAACCTGTCAGAGCCGGTCGAGTTCTACGCAGGTGGCCCAGGTGCAGGGTTCAATCCTGGTAATGGCATGGAGTCGTACTTCAACCAGGTCTCGACCTACTTCGACAGTAGTCTCTCCGGGCTGGACGATCACCTCACAGTGTGGTACGACGCTTTCCTGGAAGAGATACGGTCAAACAGACCACCAGAAGGATAAAACAAATGGATCATTGCAGTAGAATATTGTTTTTATGCCAAAGTGATCCAAGGGCTATTATCTTGTGCAAAAAAAAAGAATAATACCCCTGTTTCTGGCATATCTTGTACGACCGGGACAGCTATACCACGCCCACATGCCTGACAGCAGCTGACGTAGGTTTTCAACATAGATTGACATCATTCATGGGCCGGATAGCGTGATCAGTAACCCCAGGGTTTATTACGGAGGCCACTGTGGACCAATGCACTGCTGAGCAAGGATTGTGCTGCCATCCCCCGGAGGCACCGACGATAGGCTCGGTCCGGTCCGAGCCGGCGATAACACCATCTACATCCTGAAGCTGTAGCACCTGTAGACGAATGTGCTCGCGCATATAGTCCAACATTGTGTTCTTCATTATCTCTTGGCGTACGGGAGACAACTGTCGACACATTGGACCAGGCCCAGCACACGCAATCATCATGACAGCCACTCAGGCTGCTGCTGGAAACGGGGCTGCTCCTCCCCAGACAACCAGCCATACCGCCGTGTATAACGAGAAGAACTTGTCGATTCTAGTATGAGAAGTCTTGTTTGCTGTCCGTTTTAAAGGCACATTCAGGAGGCCATGTGACTGACTGTGCTCACAGGTTGGCTTTCGGGATGGTGTCACTGGCGAGTTCAATTTGAAGCCCAGGGAGCAGGCCGTAGTGTCTGTCTTTGACTCCAACTTTCTGGTGGGAGATGGAATATGGGTGAGCCGAACACCCAGTGTGACTTGGAAACCCCATCTCAAAAAAAAGAAAAAACATTGAAACCCCTTAATTCTAACTATTGTGAACAGGAGGGCATCCGCGCCATCCGCGGCCGCGTGCAGTTTGCGCGCGACCACATCGACCGCCTCTTCCAGTCGGCAAAGGCCATGTACATGGACCTCGGCCTGACCAAGGGCGAGCTCCTGTCTCTGATCCACCAGACGCTCGACGCCAACGACATGGCCGACGACCCGGACGTGCACATCCGGCTCGTCGTGAGCCGCGGCCTCAAGCAGACCCCCTACCAGAACCCGCGCGTCAACGTCGGCCTGCCCCTGATCGTCATCATCCCCGAGATCAAGGCGGTCGACGCGGCCGACAAGGCGCGCGGCCTGAGGCTCGGCACGACATGGGTCCGCCGCGGGCCACCCGACGTCAAGGACGAGGCGTGGAACCACATCTCCAAGGCGACCGACGTGCAGGCCTGCATCAGCGCCAACGTCATGGGCGTCGACGAGGCGCTGATGCTGGACTTGCGCGGCTTCGTCAAGACGTGCAACTCGGTCAACTTCTTCATCGTGCGCGGCGGGTGCGAGGTCTGGGCCCCGACAAAGGACAACCAGATGCAGGGGATCACGCGCCAAAGGACCATCGACGTCTGCCGCGCCGCGGGCCTGACGGTGCGCGAGCTCGACTTCACCCTGACCGAGGTCTACGGCGCCGATGAGGCGTTTTGCACCGGGACGTTCCCCTCGCAGCTGCATGTCACGCACGTCGACGGCCGGGTCATCGGGGATGGGAAGAGGGGTCCGGTGACTGAGGCTATCCAGAAGCTGTACGCCGAGTGCGTGAAGAGGGATACGGCGAGGAGCAGGGAGGAGATAGCGGCCGAGGTTGAGGCGCCGCGGGATTTGGGTGCTTTGCAGAGGTTACAGTTGAGCAAATAAACTTGGAATGATTGACGATTACCACTGCCACGGTACCTCGGTCAACTCCTTTTTGAGAGTTCAAATTGGTTCAAGACCGAGGAAAACAGATTTCCTTCGAGTACTGGATCGTAAATGTGTAAGCCAACTTTTGCACCAGCGAAGGGGTGATACAATAAACAAGTTAAATATTGGTATCGATGACCACACCACCAAGTGTTGCCATCGTTTTATCCTGGCCAAACTCCAATCCCAAACCTACCTATGTATTTATCAAAGAAGCCCATACTCTATAGGAAATTTTATCATCAGGCCCGTGACATATTGACATGGTAGCAGCCCCTTGTTCATACCATTACGCATCGTCCATAGATGCGTCGCTATCTCCGTCCTCCTCATCGTCATCCTCGTCGTCATCGTCCTCATCGTCGTCCTCGTCCTCTGAATCGCTCTCCTCGTCATCACCCGCATTGTTGACCCCAATGAGCCTCTCCTTGACATCTCCGTTTCCGCTGTCGGCTATCCTAGTCGCAAAGGCACGGCGGATAGCTGCGTTTGTGCTCGTGTCCCACACAGTCATAGTCCCCTTGCTTCCGGCAACCGCCAAACGGAAGCCGACTTGCGCGTCAGGGGCAAAAGTGGCCGAAAACACCCTGCCGACGTCCAGGTTACGCGAGACGATCATCGAAGGGCCCGACTCCTGGATGTTCCAGAGCTTGACCGTCTTGTCTGTCGAGCCAGTGGCCATGAATCCGGGGATGATGGGGTTGATATCGAACGAGGATATCGACTCGTCGTGAGCCTGAAGGGTCCACACGGCCTTGCTGGCGGCCGGGTCCGAGGGCGCGTTTCGCACATCATAGTAGTGGACCACTCCGTTCTCGGTTGAGACGAAGAAGAAGTTGGGGGCGTGAGGGTTCCATTTTACACTCTCGACATCGCTCTCGACTCCCCAGCGCGGCACCTTGGCATCCGGGGCGCGCATATCAGCAGCAACGACGGTGCGGTCGTAGCTTCCACTCAAAAGCACCGTTGACTCGATCGGGTGCCATGCAACCGAGCACACCTTGTCCGTGTGATACTTGTAGGACTTGGCACACTTGGTAGTGTTCAGGTCCCAAAGCTTCACCGTCTTGTCCGCCGACGCAGAGGCCAGCAAGTTCCTGTGCTTGCGGTTGGCGGCAAGCGCCAGTACCGCATCGACATGGAAGTCGTCGTTGGCCTTCTTGGACTTCTTCTTCTTCTTCTTTTTGCCAGAGGCCTCATCTGCGTTGCTGCCCTGGCCCAATATCGCGTTCGGGTACATGCAGTCGACGGTGTCGAGATCCCAAATTTCGATATCGGGGTCCATGGTTCCAATGGCTACAAAGTTGGCCGCCGCATCCTTTGGCGCGTCCTTCTTCTCGACAGCGATATCCAGCCACTCCGTGCAGAGCGGTATCGCTGGGAGCATAATGTCGTGGTGAACATAGAGATTGTCGGCGGCATCCTCGTAAACGTAGACCTCCAGATGGGCGAGTTCGTCCTCTACCTTGGCGGCCAGTAGCAAGTTGTCGGTTGCCAATATCTGAAGGTCCTCTCGCTCCTCGTCATCCTCGTCTGTCTTCCCGTCCTTGAGGGTGATGTATGGGTCGTCCTCGTTGTTTTCGTAGTAAGCCAGTGACTTGACGTTGCCAAAGATACCCATGCCCTGACCCTGCACCCCGTTCGGGTCATCATCATCGTCGTCGTAGTGCTCCAGGTCGTACTCCTTGAGATCGTCATCGTTGATGTCGATTCTGCGGGGTTGTGTTAGTGCCTCACTCTAGCCATAGTATAAGAAAGCGCTACATACTCAGTGGTGTCTTTGGACTCTTTTGATGCAGCTTTGTCTTGGGTCTCACCCGCAGCTATGGCATCTCCATTTTTACCGGTGTGGTCCTGGTCTTGCGCCTCATCAAGTTCGTCTTGGGCATCGTCCAGTTGCAGCTTCGCAAGATGCGCGATGCGCTCGAACTCCTCCTCGTCGAAATCGTACTTTTTGGGGAAAGGTGCCGCAAAGCCTCGCGGCACCCAAGCTGTGGTTGTGATCATGGTAGACATTTTTACGTGACCAGAAGGCAGGTATCACAAAACAAGTCTTGTCTGAGCTGCAATATTTTTCCTGTCTTGCGCCCGCCGTCATTAATCTTGGTCAACCCGATGTCTTTTTCTCGAGGTTTTCCCCTCATTCGACCAACTTTTTTATGGGGCTTATCTTATCTCATCACCAGGGTACTAGAGGAACGTACCTTGTCGTGCTTGTCAAGCTTGTCAATGCCAAAATCTCCATAATTAATTATTACCGTTGTTACAGTCATCCGAACACCGGTTGGACTCGTTGGTATTTCTCCTGCGACCAAGGGCTCTACAATCAGCCCGAAAGCCTTCGCGAGCAGGACGGGACCTGGAGAGGAGAGACACACGTTTCTTTGTTGTCATCCACCCTATATTAGCTTTTTCATTTCCCCAACCATGTCTGATCGAGACGGCAACCCGAAAAGGCGTCGCCTCGACTTCAACCCGCTGCGTTCAGACGATCGTTACAGCTCCCTACCAACAAGAGAGAGCGGTCGGGACTTCAAAGAGCCCCCGCGGCGCTTCCAATTCAACCGAGACAGGAGAGATGGAGGCGGTTCACGCTCTGCCGTGTCAGGGACACGCGCCCGAGACAGCGCATCACCCAAGCCAGAGATCCCCGAGGAGGACGAGACGGCGTTGGACCGCGACTGGTACGCGGGTGACGAAACGGGACACACGTTCGGCGATGAATACCACAACCCCTTCGCGGCATATGCAGATGATGCCGTTGTCGAAAAAGAACAGATCGAGAAGAAGACTGGCCGCTTCGACCGGATGAGCGCCAAGGCACAACAAAAACAAAGGGACATCGACGCGTGGGAGACCAACCGCATGCTCACGTCCGGCGTTGCCCAGAGGCGTGACTTTGGAGCCGATTTCGAGGATGACGAGGAGGCCACGCGTATACACCTTCTGGTGCACGACCTAAAGCCACCATTTCTCGATGGCCGTACCGTCTTCACCAAACAACTCGAGCCTGTGCCGGCAGTCAGGGACAACCAGAGCGACATGGCGGTATTTAGTCGCAAGGGCAGCAGGGTTGTCAAGGAGAGGAGACAGCAGAGGGAGCGTCAGAAGCAGGCACAGGACGCGACTAATATGGCCGGGACCGCACTCGGGAATCTGATTGGCGTCAAGGACGAGGATGGCGACAGCGCGCTTCCAGTACCGGAGGACGGTGCCCCGGCCGAAGTCAAGACTGAAAAATCAGAAAACAAGTTCAGCGAGCACATGAAGAAGAACGACGGGGCCAGCAATTTCAGTCAAACCAAATCCATCAGGGAACAGCGCGAATTTTTGCCAGCATTCGCGGTCCGAGAAGACCTGATGCGGGTAATCCGGGACAACCAGGTGATTATCGTAGTGGGAGAGACCGGGTCCGGAAAAACCACGCAGCTCACCCAATTTCTCTACGAGGATGGGTACGGTAAACTGGGCATGATAGGCTGCACCCAACCAAGGCGAGTTGCTGCCATGAGCGTGGCCAAGCGTGTTAGCGAAGAAATGGAGGTGAAGCTCGGCGGGACTGTCGGCTACGCAATCCGTTTCGAGGACTGCACAAGCAAAGAGACTGTCATCAAGTATATGACTGACGGTGTTCTCTTGCGCGAATCGCTGAACGAGCCCGACCTGGACCGATACTCATGCATCATCATGGACGAGGCACACGAGAGAGCGCTCAACACGGACGTTTTAATGGGCTTATTCAAAAAGATTCTGCAGAGGAGGCGAGACCTGAAGCTGATTGTGACATCTGCAACGATGAACGCAAAGAGGTTTTCGGACTTTTTCGGCGGTGCGCCGGATTTTACCATCCCCGGAAGGACTTTCCCTGTGGATGTTATGTTTTCTCGGGGACCGGTGGAGGACTACGTCGACCAGGCTGTCCAGCAAGTACTCAACATCCATGTCTCCATGGGACCTGGCGACATCCTCGTCTTTATGACTGGACAGGAAGATATCGAGTCAACCTGCGAACTGGTTCGCGAGCGGTTGGACGCGCTCAACGACCCACCGAAACTCAGCATCCTACCAATTTACAGTCAAATGCCAGCAGATCTGCAAGCCAAGATCTTTGATCGAGCAGCACCCGGTGTTCGCAAATGCATCGTTGCTACAAATATCGCAGAAACGAGTTTGACGGTCGACGGAATCATGTATGTGGTGGACGCAGGCTACTCCAAGCTCAAGGTCTACAACCCCAAAATGGGCATGGACACACTCCAAATCACGCCGATTTCCCAAGCAAACGCTTCGCAAAGGTCGGGACGTGCTGGCAGAACAGGTCCTGGCAAGGCGTTTCGGCTGTATACGGAGAAAGCGTTCAAGGATGAGCTTTATATACAGACCATACCCGAGATACAGCGCACAAACCTCAGCAACACCGTCCTGCTAATCAAATCACTCGGCGTAAAAGATTTGCTGGACTTTGACTTTATGGATCCGCCGCCCCAGGATACGATGACAACATCGCTGTTTGACCTATGGGCACTTGGGGCTTTGGATAATCTTGGAGATATGACGGACCTCGGCGCAAAGATGAATTTCTTCCCGATGGACCCCCCTTTGGCAAAGTTGATTATTATGGCTGAGGAGTATGGCTGTACCGAAGAGATGATCACGATTGTGTCGATGCTTTCCGTGCCCAATGTCTTTTACCGGCCAAAGGAGCGACAGGAGGAGTCGGATACGGCGCGGGAGAAGTTCTTCGTGCCGGAGTCGGACCACCTCACATACCTCCACGTGTACTCACAGTGGAAGGCAAACGGGCATTCGGATGCGTGGTGCAACCGCCACTTCCTACACTCCAAGTCCCTGAGGAGAGCCAAAGAGGTGAGGGACCAGCTACTCGACATTATGCGGACCCAAAAGATGGCGATAGTCAGCTGCGGGACGGATTGGGACGTTGTGCGAAAGTGCATCTGCTCCGGGTACTACCACCAGGCGGCCAAGGTCAAGGGCATCGGCGAGTACATCAACCTCCGGACCAGCGTGACGGTACAGCTGCACCCGACCAGCGCGCTCTACGGGCTCGGGTTCCTACCCGACTACGTTGTGTACCACGAGCTCATCCTCACGTCAAAGGAGTACATGTCGACCGTGACGTCAGTTGACCCTATGTGGCTAGCCGACCTGGGCGGCGTGTTTTACTCGGTCAAGGAGAAGGGGTACTCGGCGCGCGACAAGCGGGTGGTCGAGACCGAGTTCAACCGCAAGATGGAGATCGAGGCGCAGATGGCCGAGGACAAGCGTAGGGACGAGGAGCAGAAGAAGGTGGCTGCTGCCAGGACAATCGGAAAAGGGACGGAAAGTGGCGACAATTCCGGCAAGAAGTTTGTCACCAAGGGTTCCGTGAGGAAACCTGTGATGAAGAAGCGGGGGCGGCCATGAGCAGAGGTGGGCGGGTGAGGATGAAAAGGTGGCGTCAGCTAAAGCCTAGTATGAGCACCTTGCCTTGGAATGAAAGATTGGATATTCCCTGCTGCGTGCTTGTTCTGATTCAGCACTGATCCATGTCTCAATGTCCGAACTGTGCTCTTGTCGTGAGATTTTGACGAACATGGCTACATGGGACGGTTCGCTGATGCACTGACTGTATCAGTCGACGTCATTTGACATGATGAACATCACAATCCGCACAGACTAGAATGACAATCCCAAAGGCCTTTTCCAATATTGGAGACGATATCCTCGGACGGTCAGCATAGTCCAATTTTGCAGATCATGGAGACTAGCATAGGCCCGCGGAGTAAGGCGTGCTGCATCTGGCGCCTTCGTGCGACTACTAGCAATAGCTCGTTAGCCCGGACCTATATGCAGGTATTTGAGACTATCAAGCCATCCATCGAAATAGAGGACGGTGACTTTCCCGAGTAGAGCTGTTTGGCAATGTAACCAAGAAGAAAGAATCTGTTCAGCTCTTTTCCTATATTATTGTGTATGGAAGTTTGATATCCATGGGAGGTCGTTTGTTTCGGCGACGTGTGCTGAATTCCCAGGCCCCCTGAAGCAGCTGGTCGGGGGTAACAACAGCCCCCGCCGTCAGTGAAGAACGACTCAACGGAGACATAAAGTGGAGCCCATTGGGGGGAAGTTGCATGCGGCACTTGGGTCTCAGGGACCGGCGAAAATGGTACGGGGAAATTAAAACACTTGAGAAGAACAAGAAGAGCAAGAAGAGAAGAAACAGCAAGTTTTTAGTTTGAACAATGTTGGTCACCTGCAAAAAAAAAAAAAAAAAAAAAAAAAAGA
>JARHUK010004465.1:6676-38074 GCA_031001725.1 Pseudopyricularia javanii | reverse complement strand
AAAAGGGGACCAACCAATCCAAATAATCAGAGAATAAACGTCTGGAGCAGATATTGCCGTAATTTCCTTTTTCCCCAGCTTTGTTTTTCTGCGTGACGAGAGCGGCAAGAGTAAACAGAAACAAAAAATGCAGGTACCAAAGCATACTACTATAGCGAGGGTCAGGGGGAGAAATTCACTCATATCCCTCAACTTTGCAGACGCGAGGTACATGTACGTACATTAGCGGCGGCAATCCGGCGATGGAGGTACGGTTCAGTCAGTACAAAAACGACAGGGAATATCCACTATGGCCCCACTCTGCAGAATTATTCCTTTTACGTCGTACTATCTAATTACTCTCCTTCCAATTCAGCTCTTTACCAAACGAGAATCGGATCCACGTTCAAGGAAGGTGCTGGCTGGGACTGGCAAGGGATCAAAAGCCAAGACGGGTTAACTAGCCTGTCTGTGGGGCTGGGGTTCTGGTACTTTTCAGGTACCGAGGTACCTTAACTCATTTGGGGTGTTGGTTGGTAAGAGGCAAGTCTCCAACATGAAATTACTGCAAAAGAAAGAAGAAGAAAAGTTGCTTTGTTTCGACCCGATCCCCGACATCTCCTCGTATGTATGTATTGTAACACAAAGAAAAGCAATGCCCAGGTGATATATCACACCGACTAGTCCCATCTTCCCCGCACACATACTGACCGGACCGGCCAACATGTCACGTCACCACATAAGACGACTCTCGGACAGCCTTTGATGGCGTGCAGGAAACGAGGGTGAGAAAGCGGCCTGTGCCTTTGTATACGTCGTATTTTTCCTGGTCACTGTGATGGTGGTGGTAGTGGTGGTGGTGGCGACACAAGTCTAGCACACAGACAACCCGCTATACTCGGTAGCAGCAACATTTGGCACAAGCCAAATCTTACTCTGGGAGAGCCTTTCATCACCAGCATCACGAGATCAATGCCCATCACCATCAAACTGAATTGGCCTGTCCTGACTAGCATATCGTTCAATCTTGCAACCGTGCTTGTGTCAGGTCGAACCTTGCACTTACATCTGGACCAAAAAGAGATGTACGCCCCAACAGTACGGCTCATCTCGATGGCTGTTGGTTGGGGTCTGATGATCATCACCTGTTTTTTTTCTCATCCAACCTTGCTGATTATGCTTTTTTTTCATTGTTGGTACTATGTATTAGTAAAAGACGACCATATGACCGGTACCAGCTGTTGAAACTTAGCAACTCGACGCGACAAATTGGGCTTTTGCTTTTCTGCCGATACCGAAAGTCTAAATTAATCCAGAGCAATGTTGAATCCAAACACCAGCAGCTTTCCCATTCGTCCAACGGCAATGCAAGGCACACGAGATTGGGGGAGGCATGCATGCAGCTATTTTACTGCAGAAAACGGACTGCAACCACATTGCAGAATATGCAGGCATCCCCCCCTTTTCCCCCTCCCAACTTCCTCCTCATGCAGCCAATTATTTTGACCGAACCAGACCATGAGGTACGAGGTGTGCACATTGGAACCAAGTTGGACGGCTTGGCATTTTGCTTGGCTGTGTACAAAGCTGCCAAAGATCGACTTCGTATTTGTCAAACATAAATCGTACGGGAGCTAGCATGTCTTGGAACAAAACAGATCAATCGTCATTATGGCTAGCTGCAGTGAAGATCCAAGCAAGACATGTTCGTGCCGTATTCTCTGGAAACCGAAACCCCGCAATTTGGCATCTTGCATGGGCGGCACTTCATGTTTCATACCATCAACACATAGTCATCCCAGCGCGTGTTTACTGGTTAACATGTCCGAGACAACCTCTTATTATTATTTTTTTTCTCATCCCAAGCCACCTTGTTTTCGCCATCTTGGCGCACTGCACAAAACGCACAGGCCTAGTCTAATACGAGCTCTCGCAACTTGATGCTCAGTACACCTCAAGCACATACCGCCCGTCCTCCTTGAGCCTCTCGATCTCCTTGCGCGGGTCGACCTTGCTGCGCCCCGCAGCCTTGGCCTCCACAGCGATGGCCTCCTCCAGCACCGCGGTGACGTCGGGCACCGGCCACGTCGGCCCGCAGAGGTAGAACGAGCCCCCATCCGTGATGTATGACTGCACAATCTGGTCGACCGTCTGCCGCATGCGGTCCTGGATGTAGATCTTCTGCGGCTGGTCGCGCGAGAAGGCCGCGCCCAGGAGCGTGATGACCCCCGCGCTCACGTACGCCTCCCACTCCTCGCCGTACAGGTACTCCTCGCGCTGGTGCCGGCTGCCCATGTACAGCAGGATGGCTCCAATGTCCTTGCCCTGCGCCTTCTGCATCGCCCGGTACTGCACAAACGCCCGGAAGGGCGCGAGGCCCGTGCCCAGGCCCGCCATGATGAGCGGGGCCGTGTCCGAGGCCGGGAGCTTCATGACCGACGGCTTGACTGACACCGTGACGGTCGCCCCCACAGGCAGCTGCGAGAGGTACCGCGTCGCCTGGCCGTAGCGCGTGCGGCCCTTGGGGTCGACCCAGTCGACGACGACGATCATGAGCGCCACGCTGGTGGGCGTGACGGCCTGCGCGGAAGCGATCGAGTACTCGCGGCGCTTGAGCGGTGACACGATGCGGACGAGGTCGCCGAACGACGGGCGCGCCGACCTGAATTCCTCCAATATGTCCACGTACGTCGCCGTATCGACCTCTGAGCGCTTCTTGAAGTCTTCGGCGCCCGCCTGGCCGCCGAGGCTGTTGAGCTTGGTCTTCTCCACCTCGTCCGTCGCGAACTCGGCCAGGGACTCGTAGAATCGCTTGGGCGGCTTGCCGAGGATGTCGAGGTTCTGGAGCAGCGCCTGGTACACGGTGCGGGTCTCGAGGACGGCCGGGTCCTCGCGCGAGGGAACCTGCGCGACGTCCTCTGCGTTCAGGCCGTAGGCCTTGATGAACTCCTCGACCTGGACCGGGTCGTTGTCGGCGTGGATACCGAGGGCCTCACCGATCTGGTAGGTGAGGCCTGAGTCGCCGAGGTCGAACTCGATGTGGAAGATGTTGCGGTCATAGGTCAGCGGTGTCAGGCGGCGGTTCTCCTGAACCTTCACCTTGAACGTCTTGACTGTGAGGTCAGGGCGGAGGCTTTCGGCGGTCCCGTAGGCCTCCTTAAAGATAAGGCCCTTGGCTGCAGTCTGCCAGTTGGACAGGTCGAGCGACTCTTCCGGTTCCTCCTTCTCGAAAGGCTGGAAACTGCGGTTCTTGATGTACTTGTGACGCCTTGACGCGACAAAGTCCGACGGTATCTCGGCCCACGACTCGGGCACCTCAACCTTGTGCAGGCACTCGGCCAGAGCATCCACAGCCTCCTGGACAGTCTTGGAGTCGTCGATAGTACCGGCCAACTTGACCAGCTCGGGGACGGAAAATTCCGCCTTTGCAATCTTGAGGAAGGCAACCTCGACCAACTGCTTCGCGATGGTCTCCAAAGCAGGAGAGAAGGATGTGTCCAATGCAAATAGCTCGATGGCCCGCTGTTGAATGGCACTGCGGGTATCAGCCGGGATGCGCTTCTCCAGGTCCTCGGGCTTGTAGTTGGGGAGCCTTAGTATCAGCTTGCCACCTTGCTTGACTGTTCGGAGAATGTCGACATCTTTCAGGAGCTTCTCCTCGCCCACATAGGTGACATCGGCCTCCTCGACCTGATACGGCGCGTCGGCGATCTTCTTGGAGCTCCTAATGTCGGTGCGGACAATGCCTCCTTGGATGATGCTGTCGTGGACCTCGTCCACGTAGACGTTGTTGGAGGTCTGCTTGGTGAGCAGATGGCCGACGGTGGCGGGCACCGAGACCGCAGCGGAGTTGTCCACGTCCCAGAAGGAGTACTGCTGGGCATCCTGCAGCTGGACGAGGTGGACCTCGGCGGGGGACTCGCCTTCCTTGGCGACGAGCTTTGAAAAGACGGACGCAAGGACCGCGGGGCTAAGCACATCGGTGGCGGCATACTTGGCATCAGCCACAGACGGCTGCTGATCCCACTTGTCAGAGAAGGAGACGGCAGTGAGGACGTCCGAGTACAGCACAGACTGCACCGAAGCGTCCGACACCTGGTTCTCATCGCGAACCTGTCCGAAGACGGCGATCTGGCGCACAGAATCGGGGAGGACGTCGAGGAACGCCTCCTCGATGAAGGGGCGGTAGATGCGCACGGCAACGGCACCGACCCGCTGGCCCTGGGAAGCCAGGTATGAAACGACCTGGGCGGCAATCTGCGACTCCACACTGCCAAACACAACCAGCACGGTCTCGGGCGCCTCGTGGCCAAAGTACTCAAAGGGGCGGTATTCGGTGCCGAGCTCGTTGTTGAAGGCGCGGAGGGTGTCAAGGACCTTGGTGGCATCGTCGTGGCGCTTGTTCAGGGCGCCCACAGCAGCGGAAACCTTGCTGTATACATCCTTGATGCCCGCGTCGTTCATGCCGTCGACGACGCGGAGGGTCTCGCGCGCGGTCCGCACGCCATCGTAGATGTGCAGAGTAGGAAGGATGCCGGCCAGCAGGGTGGCGAAAATGGCCATGTGCTGAGTCTCGTAGGCCGACGAGCTCGCGACGAGGGCGAGGCCCAACTCCTCGGCGACCTGAAGCGCGCTGCCGTACTCGGCGACGAGGCCATCCTGCCTAGAGTAGTCCAGAGCGGCGATGTGAGCCACAAAGGGGCTCGCAACTCCGTAGAGCAGAGACAGCTGGTCGAGGGCCTCGCGGAGGTGGCGGATGCTCGCCGACGGCGCCAGGAGGGTCTGGGGAATGTGTCTCTTGCTCAGGTCAAAGTCTTTGGAGAAGATATAGCCCAGCGCAAAGGCGCCGGCGCCGGTCCGGATCTGCAGAGGCAGAACGTCGGTGGCGTAGCCGTGGATGTTGGTCTCCTTTTCGCTAGCCCATCGCTTTACGGCAAGGTCCAGGTCGAAGGTCTCGGGCGAGTAGGAGAAGATCTTGTCTGACAGCTTGTATGCGATCTGCTGGACCAAAAGCTGCGCTGTAGCATATGTCGGCCCGGAAATCGAGTTGATCGCAACGTGTTGGCCAAGGGGCAAGCTTGAAGAGCCCTTCTCGAACTCTACAGGCTTGACCTCGGCAGCAACGCCGCCTGACGATTCTGTGTGCTTCAACTGCATTTTTTTCTGCAGAATTATTTTCTGAATCCGATGCTAGAGAAAGGAAACTTTCTGAAGCTCGGATTTACAGGCGGTAAAGAGAAAAAAATACCAAGCCTTGAGGTCGTGTCGCGATCCGTCAGGTTTGGATGACCCGCTGCCGAGAGCCGCGGCAGTAGTTTGCTACCTGGGAGATGCCAGCCAGTGTTCTAGTTGTTCAAGGACCAGTATTTTATTTGGTGACAACGAACAATGTGTGAACGTAGATTAGTTGGATACTTGTTTATTTACTTTGAAATAAGGAAACCACAAAAGGCCGACCGGAAAGATAGCAAAGTCATGTAGGGCGCAAACCTCTTGGCTGAGGTTTCCTGCCCGATATCCGGAGTTGATACATGGCGTGCGCAGGCTCCCAAAACGGCATCACCGACCAGGGCTGTCGGCAGGGTCTTTTGCACTTGAAACTGGGGCGGCATCTTGAAGACGAATCCGCGTTAGGTGCGGTAGGGGGATGGGGGTGAAACCCCGACAATTGAGCGACGTTCTTGACAATGTTGCGATGTCGTGAGAGCGATCACGCAATTGCTTCAGGCCGAAAGGGGTTTAGGGCGGGTTTGTAACTCAAATGTGGTCATTGATTCTGTCACTTGTGGCTCGTGACATGTCAGGTGAGCTCACACGTGCTTTTCGCTAGAAACAAAATACAACTTTGAGAAGGAACAATCCAGCTTCTTCCAGCCAATGGAAACCAGCTCATGATTTAGCCAATTATTTGGCAGGCAACCGAGGCAACCAGAACCATATTCGCGGAAAGATGAGCAAGTATTAGGGTATGATATAGAGCGACCGCCCTCGCGGGAAAAATCTCTGTCTTTTCTAAAACTTTGACATCTTCAGTAAATCCAGCTGCTGTCCCAAACGAACTTTACCATCATCTTTGAGACGCCATCAATAACGGCCTGCACGAACAGGGACCTCCACCCACCTCTCCCTCTCAAGTTACCCGTCCTCGTCATTCACCAACGTGTGGTCCCAGGGATCTGGAACCCGAGCTACCTAGGAGAGACAGTACCATAGCCTCATGTCGGCATCACAAGAAGGGATACTTGTTCAGCTGGCCGTCGCGCACCGACAACAGTTGGACGACGGGACGTCTTGCGTTAAACCCGTCGAACCCGAGTAAAATCTCTATCGTGCAGTAGCACAGTAGCGCAGTAGCACAGGATGCGGGTAGCTCCGCCAGGAAAAAAACAAAGAAAAGAAAAAATGTTTCTGCTATAGCGGATGCCAACCAGGCGAGTACGAGGTATTGGGTCACGAAATTCGCAAGAAAAAAAGAAGAAAAAGAAACCAAATTCGATCGAGCCTCCCGCGCGTGGCTTGTCCGTCACTCCCACGCCACAGACTGGTGATGGCCCCATTTACCCCTTTCCAGCCTCGCCAACTAAATTTATTCCTCCTAGTCTGAAGCTATCACTTTTAACGCTAGGGCAAAAGAACAACGTATACGATACGCAGTTTTTAGTTCACCAGGGCCTTGAATTCTCGGAAATGTCTCGATGGCTCGGCATTTTTCATTTATTCAACATGTCCTTACGCGTATAAACAAACATACAAAGTTGTCTTGTGTCTGGTCGGAGTCTCTTCAACATCACATGAGACTCTTCCTCATACGGCGCGCAGCAGTCATCTCGACCTGGCTGGGCTTTGAACTGCATTGGGCATTGCCCACGTCCATGCGAGTGCTAAAGAGATGCAGCAACATGCGCAACCATTTGCGATATTGGAGATGCTGGCTGCAGTGCAATGCAACACCATCGCTAAACTCTCACCAGTGGTTGAGGTTGCGGGCTTGCGCGGCATCTCGGCTCGCACTTGATTTACAGACCGCGCAGATGGGCCAGATGGCCCGTCTTGCCGTGTGTGAATATGTGCCGACGCAACTCTCGATCCGTCCCTTGTTGCGCAAGCTCTTCACCTGCCGTCTGGGCCACTGTGTCTCTTTATTGTTTGTATTTTGGTCACTTTTCCACGAGGGGAAATAGTCGGCAAGATTTCCAAATGTTTTATCCCCCTTTTTTTCTTTTTCGCCGCGCCAGCGACTCCCGGCCCAGAGCAACTTTAAAACGGACTATTCTGGGGCTAGCAATATAGTCTGCAATCCTGTTTGTCCTTTGCCACGCCTGGTAGTTGATGACAACTACTTGGGATGGGAACGAGAGCTTTCGGATCAGATGCTTGCGGAGCCTTATGGGGAAACCGGGAGTGGTCCTCCATCTTGCATGCGTCACCACACATCACGCAGTACCGGCACTCATCTATTATTGATTCCCATACCAATAATCCCAGTCACAAGTGGCACTGGCGCTTGCATGGTTGTGGTTTTCACATCTTTTTTCCCCCACGCCAGTACCCTTTTCGGTGCCGTTTCGCCCCATCTAAAGCACTAACTAACAAAAATCGGGGCCTGCGCGACTTGTGCGCGAACTGCATTTGCATTGAGTGTTGCAGTCAGTGAGTAAGTGAAAATCATGCTTTGAAACCCGCGAAAACTGCGCAAATCTCCCATTACTAGGACTAGTTCTGGAATCTTCAGGAACCAGCAAAACCAAGTGGTTTCCTCGGTCAGCAAGGCCTGCCGCTTTCTCTGCTTTCTTCTCTCCAATATCTATCTGTTTGATGCCCGACTTACCACAATCGACCAAATCTCATAGGCTTTACTTTTGAGTCCAAAGTGGTGTTTGTTCACTAATACTTGACATCCCCGTCACACATACATATCAAAGGGCTGACCCTTGCAATAACATCGCTTTCTTCCACACCATCAAACCTCATTTTTTCTATTGCGCTAGCTGCCGCGTGCCTCGTCTCACTTTGAGCTCTCTGCACGGGAGCTCCGAGGTTTCGGCCTTCTGGTCAACATTCACTCCAGTTCTATCGAGACACCCAGAGTGCAACTCCTGCCTCGTCAGAACGATACCTACAGCTTCAATTATCATCACACCCATAACCGGAGTTCTCCAAGCCGCGAGGTAGATCGTCGATCTCAGCACTCCCCACATAACAGCTGTCAACTTGGAGCTTTCCGTTGTTGTGTTGCATTAAATTCAGCCTGATATCAGCCGGCGGTGCCCACACCAGAGCCTGTGATCCTACTTCCTCCGCAGGTATCTTTTAATATACAGACACTCTACCAAGCGCCATACGGGCTGCAATCGGTAAAGAACAGCGTTGCTGACCGGAACGAACCTGGCACCTGGCTCGTAAGCCATCTGCGGGATCTGGTTCAAACACCGCAAACACCTCTTCTCTGGTACCGTTTTTTGCGCCGACCTATCCGTCGTAGCTGCGAGAGCTACGGTGCACTATACTATGGCTTCGCCGAGAATGAGCCAGACTCGGCTTCCTACGGACCCTGTCATAACCTCTTTTTTATTGGGTAACCTACATTGCCCGACATGTGTCTCCGCCATCAAGCAGGTCCTGCACGCGTCGTGCAAGGACAAGATCAGGTGGGTGTCCCCCAACATTGTGACGGCTGTGGTCACAGTGGAACATGAGCCCGACGCTTCGATCAGCACCATGGCTGCCGAGCTGTCGAGAGCAGGGTTCAAGGTTTGCGGTATCACCACTTCCGCTGGGAGCCGTACCACCAAGGAGGAGCATCTCGATCCGGCAGCCACGACTGCTGCTGTTGCCATATGTGGTCAGGAAGCTACCGACAGCCGGAATAAAGGGAAGCAGCCTGCCACACCATCCTGGCTTAAGTCGCCACTGTTTGGGTCTAGGTCTTCCCACAGTGAAGAGCACCTGAAGCACTGCGAGGAGTGCCGGAAGAAGGGCGCGGACCCAGTTGGCTCTCAAGGCTCGACCTGCACCGCACAGCCGACCACTGGCAGCCCGGTTGCTGCTAAGAAACCCTCGGCGCCGTCTAGGGCCAGGAGCAATGACGGCGAATCATCCTCTTCAGCATCATCATCGTCGTCCTCGTCCACCTCACCTGCCACCATGTCTAGAAAGAAGTTTATCGTCACGGATGACGGTGATGCACCGATATGGAGGGCGACCGTCGCCATCGGGGGCATGACGTGCGCGGCATGCTCAAACACCATTACCAAGGAGCTGAGCAAGAGGGACTGGATCTCCAAGGTTGCAGTCAACCTGATCACCAACAGCGCCACCATTGACTTTGTCGATAGGAGCCAAGCGGACAGGATTGTGGAGGAGATTGAGGATTTCGGGTACGACGCCGCGATCGATACCGTTACCGAGGTGAAGACAGAGGACAAAGGTGATCAGCTTGAACGGACAGTTGAGATCTCGGTGGACGGCATGTACTGCAATCACTGCCCCCGCCGGGCGACACAGAGCCTTCAGCCATTCGAGGCGCAGTACAGTCTGCGGGTGGAGCGGGAGCCGACACATCAGCACCCCATCATGAAGGTGACCTACGTACCCAAGGCCCCAGAATTCACCATACGTCGAATCCTTGCATCGATCGAGGCGAGCGACCCGGCGTTCAAGGCGTCCATCTACCATCCACCTACACTCGAGGAGCGGTCAAAGGAGATACAACGCAAGCACATGAGGCAAATATTCTACAGGGTCATCCTGACCGGGATAGTATGCATTCCGACATTCGTACTCGGCATTGTTTACATGACCCTACTGCCCGACAGCAATCCAGAAAAACACCACCTGATGATGCCCTGGATCTCGGGCATCAGCAGGCTTCAGATGTCACTATTCATCTTGGCAACCCCGGTCTACTTCTTCGCCGCCGATGTATTCCACGTGCGAGCATTCAAGGAGATATGGACGCTTTGGAGGCCTGGCTCGCGTACACCAGTGTTTCAGCGCTTCTACCGCTTTGGAAGCATGAACACTCTCATGTCCATGGGAACCACAATTGCCTACGTCAGCTCGGCGGCCCAGCTGATTGCCGCAGGAGTCCACAAACCCGAAGCAATCAACGACGCCAACTTTTACTTTGACGCCGTCGTTTTCCTGACCTTCTTCTTGCTGCTTGGTCGCCTAATTGAGTCGTACAGCAAGTCAAAGACGGGAGACGCCGTCGAGGCGCTCGCAAAGCTGAGACCTACGACCGCCATTCTCGTCGAACAGAGCGTGGACGCCGATGGCCACAGAATTGGCGAGGACCGTGTTGTCAAGACGGAGCTGCTAGATTTTGGCGACCTCGTGCGCATACCGCACGGGACATCACCACCAGCCGACGGCATCATCGTCCAAGGCACCTCCAACTTTGACGAGTCAAGTCTGACGGGTGAATCTCGACCGATCAAGAAACAACCGGGCGAAGAGGTCTACGCCGGCACGATCAACAAGGCTGGGCCTGTCGTGATACGGATAACGGGCGTGTCAGGACAGTCTATGTTGGATCAGATCGTGCGCATTGTGCGCGAGGGCCAGTCGAAGCGTGCACCGATGGAACAGCTTGCCGATGTCTTGACAACCTACTTTGTGCCGTGTGTCACCCTGATCGCCATTGTCACCTGGCTGGTGTGGCTTTCGATAGGTCTCTCAGGCTTGATCCCGGGTCACTTTCTGGACGTGACTTCGGGTGGCTGGGTCGCCTTTTCGCTACAGTTCGCCATTGCCGTCTTTGTCGTGGCGTGCCCCTGCGGCCTTGCGCTCGCAGCCCCAACAGCCATCTTTGTGGGCGCGGGACTTGCAGCCAGGTACGGCATCCTTGCCAAGGGAGGTGGCCTTGCATTTGAGACTGCCAGTCGGATCGACTGCGTTGTTTTCGACAAGACGGGCACCCTGACCATGGGAGGCGAGCCCAAGATCACCGACGCCAGATTCCTAGACGGCGAGAGGGGCGAGTTCGTTGTTCCCAAGCCTCTTGTTCTTGCGGCCCTGAAAGCTGTCGAGGAGAACAGCAGCCATACGATAGCCAAGGCCATCGTTTCATACTGCTCGCTGCAGCCTCTGCCAACAGGTCAGGTCGAAGACGTGCAAGAGATACCTGGGAAGGGTATGCAAGTCATTTTCAGGCCAAACGACGGTTCAGCGGCATTCGAAATGATTGTAGGGAACAGAGCCCTTATGGACCAGTTCTCTGCCACCGTGCCACACTCCCTCGAGAGCACCCTGTCTTCATGGACTGCTGGAGCCAATTCGATCGCCCTCGCAGCCATCAGGCCGCTCATTGACGAGGAGAATGCTAATGAGCACACCACGCAAACCTCGTACTCTGTCCGGGGAGCACTCGCCATTTCGGATCCGATCCGGCCTGAGTCGGCGGCCGTGATAATGGCGCTCCAGAAGCGGGGCATACGGGTATACATGCTATCCGGCGACAACGAGGCGACGGCGCGGGCCGTTGGCTCCAGACTAGGCATCGACATCGATAACGTGATTGCTGAGGTGTTGCCAGCGCAGAAGGCGGATAAGATCAAGTACCTGCAGAGCACACTCAAGACGCGAGGCGGCGGCGGCAAGACGGAGTCGACAACAAAGCGCGCGGTGGTGGCCATGGTAGGCGACGGAATCAACGACTCGCCCGCGCTCACGCAGGCGGACGTCGGCATCGCGATCGGCTCAGGTTCGGACGTGGCCATCTCGAGTGCCGCGTTCGTGCTGGTCAAGAGCGACCTCCGCAACGTGCTCACGCTATTGGAGCTCTCGAGGGCCGTCTTCCGCCGCATCAAGCTCAACTTTGGCTGGGCGCTGATCTACAACGTGCTGGCGGTACCCGTGGCCGCGGGCGTGCTGTACCCGATCGCCGGGCCGGGCGGCGAGCACGTGCGGCTGGACCCGGTCTGGGCGGCGCTGGCGATGGCGCTGAGCAGCATCAGCGTTGTTATGAGTTCGCTGCTGCTGCGGTCGCGGCTCTGGCTGGTCGGTTTCCGGCCGAGCGTCGTGCCAGCGACGGAGGAGGAGATGCGGGCGGACTGGCCGGTCGAAGAGGACGACGACAGCAGTGTCAGGGGCGTGGTTATCTCTACCGAGATCCATGATGATAAGATCTGAGTGGTCTATGGTGGAGGGGGACTTTTCTTTGTTTTTGTCTTTACTTTGGGTAGAGAGTTTCCGTTTAGTCATAATAGGACTAGGACGTCATACCTCTGGACTAAAGGGTACATTTTCTTATAGTAAAGTTTGTAATCAAAGTTTATCAATATTTTCATGTCCTTATGTGGACGTTCGATGCCCTGTGCGATGATTCAGAATGATGATGATGCATAATGAAGGGGTTAGAATGGCTACGCCGCAAAGGCGGGGTATTCCACGATAGGGGTTTGTATAAGATGACCATTGTCCCCCAGCAATAGTACCTTGTCCCAAGTTCCATGACCCAGCTACGCATAGCCAACTCAGTCCCTCTTATGCCCAACACCCACATATATAGCACAACCATGTCCACTCAACTCGACGCCAAAGACATTGCCCTTCTCTCCTTGCACGACCCTCTCGACTTCCACATCCAGCTTGCCCAAACCTTGCACCGTCTGGAGCTCGTGCAACATTGGAACATTACCAAGGGCTCCAAAGTGCTGGAACTGGGAAACGGACAGGGGGACTGCACGACTGTACTCGCCACTGCAGTAGGAGAGGAAGGGAGTGTGGTGGCGGTTGATCCGGCATCGTTGGAATATGGTCAGTCGTTTAGCTTTTATTTATTTTTAACCCGCCCCCCCCCAAAAAAAAAGCAGTCAACTGATAGCAACTTCAAGGTGCCCCGTATACTATGCGCCAAGCACGGGATTATATCTCGCAGGGCCGGCTGGGTAGTCGGATTACTTGGGTCCAACAGGAACCCCTGGGCTACCTCTCCTCCCTGCCCTCCCCCTCTCCAGACAGCGAAAGTAAGACCTTCGACGTAGCAGTGCTGGCGCACTGCCTGTGGTACTTTGACTCCCCCTCGACCATCCTCTCCACCTTTCGCGCCCTCAGGCAGCACAGCAGGCGCCTCCTGCTCGGCGAATGGTCGCTGGCAGCGACCCAGCCCTCTGCCCAGCCTCACGTGCTAGCCGCGCTCGCCCAGGCGGCTCTGGAGTGCCGCAAGCCGCCCGGAGCCAAGGACAGCGACAGCAACGTCCGCCTGGTACTGAGCCCGAAGCGGATCGCCGAGCTGGCCGCGGCTGCCGGGTGGCGGCTGGAAGGGGAGGCCCGGGTGCAGCCCGGAGAGGGGCTGCTGGACGGACAGTGGGAGGTCTCGGCCTGCCTCGGCCCCGGGTTCGGAAAGCAGGTGGAGGAGCTCGTGAGCGGCGAGAGGGAGCGGGCCGTGGTTCTAGCGTCGCGGGATGCGTGCGAGGCGAGCCTGGAGGGTGTGCAGGGGGGTCGGAAAGGGGTCAGGTCTATGGATGTTTGGGTTGCTGACTTCGCCTGATCGGGCGGAACTGGGAGTGTCCTCGCCGGCGTAATGTAACACTGGGAGGCTTTGTAGGATTTTTGGGTGAAGAACCGGAAGGTACAAATACGCTGAGGTTCTAGGTGATGTGGGAGCGACGTATGTCACGGGCTGGTTAGGAAAAAAGGGGCTGTATGTGTAATCGATGATAAAATAGGCATAGACATGCTGCTCACCGCTCCCCTCTGGATAGCTTTGTCCCACAAATGCTCACGAGAATCGAGAATACAAACACAAAATTACTTGTTCAAGTCTAAATAAAGAAAAAGAAAATCAACTCCCCGCAGATTCCATGCGTAGACCTTCATAGCAATACTCATTCCATTGGCACTACGGTTCATCGTTTGCCTCGCCTGAACTGCAAGCCACCGCCCGCACCACTCTGCTGCGCGTGGATGTTTTCCAGCTCATGCACGGATTTCATGTCGGGCTCGGCGACGATCCAGCACAGCAGCAGCTTCCAGGTCTCCAAGAAGTCCTTGTCGGCTTCGCCGCGGTCAAAGTTGTAGATGGGCGACTTGCGCACGTTGACCTTGCCGCCCTGTCCGTCGACATAGGCGTGGATCACCCGGAGGTCCCGCCCCGATATGGAAATGATGGTGACCTGAAGCGGAGGGGGGGAGGGCCGGTTGTGGGCGTGATGTGAATCAGCCAAAAGCACACGGCCAAAGGCTCGTCTAGAATGGAGAAAGCGAGGGCGATAAGAAGACTTACAGGCACGATGACGGAAGCACAAAATCTAGTGTAGAAGCGGTGCGCGGTCAGGTGGGCGATAGCTACCAACTCGGATATCGTGAGGCATTTTTCCTTTATGGGGTTGTTGTCGCAGAGGATGGCGACGATGTGTGGCACATCGATAAGACGTGGGCCGTGGGTAGTATGTTCCGAAGCATGGTGGTTGAGGATCCAGCCGATGGCGGAATACGGCCCCTGGTCGATATACTCCGGGTTTGGGGGGCTCATAATCTTGTGGCGAGCGACCATATTCCTGCGCCAGTTTGTTTTATCCTCCATAATGCCCGGTACAGACGAGAGTTTGGGCTCCTTGGCTTTCTGCAGCCACTGTACAAAACAGTCGTGAACCTCATTGGCCTCCACCCATGGCGTGTTTTTGCCGTCTATTTCCCCCAGACGGCAATAATATTCGTAATCCCAAGGCTTCTTCTGCTTCAGCCAATCGTTCAAATTGTCCATAGGGATAGGTCGCACGAATTGGAACCCTTTGCCGTCACCGGGGCCTGCTTGTCTGAGGTCGAGAGACGTGCAGCATACATTCCGTGCGGCGAGCTGTGAATCGTTTAGGTTATATACCCAATTGTTTTCGGTGCCCCGTTCCAACTTTATCTTGCCTATGTATTCCTTGAGGAACCTCAACGTTTTTTCAACGTGGGCGGGGACGGCGGGATGTGTTGCTGGTCCGGAGCTCATGGCTGAAGGATTGGCTTGGGAATGATGGTCTGCATCTGCTGGTTGTTCTGGATTCGAACATGAGGTAGGGGCACCATCTAGGTTTAAGTAGCGTAGGACCATCGTGGAAGCTGGGTGAACTGAAGCTGGTGACTGGTGACTCGATGGCCTTGGGCAAGAAGGGGATGCGCGGAGGAGTGTGATTTACGTGATTTTGTTTTATGTGACTGGTTCTTCTTTTGCGCTTGCTTGTTGCATGCACTGAAGGTCTTTCTTTGTTGGCTTTGCGCGACTGTTGTCGTTGGGCGTTGGGTGATGAGCGTGACAATCAAGGATAAGAAAGAGGACGCACAGCCTAATTGGCTCTTGAGCACAGGCCCAGTTACAGTACCAGGGCAGCGCTTGTTGTCACAGTTTGACCGTTTTAAACGCGCGCGTGTGCCTGTCAACTCCAACAAGGCAGGCTATCACCGTCGGACAATGTACTCGTGTTGCCTTGAACCGAGTGCGCGAAAGAATAAGTTATGAGAACATGTAAGATGATACACCAAAAGCTGCTCGGTGTGAACCATGTGGAACATCTCGGCATGAGGAACGATACCTACTGTACCTAGGTACCTAGGCATCTAGATATATATACAGTACATATAAGATACCAATCTATATATTTACATTCTCGACACGGTCAGACTCGGACGAAACAAATACAAAGCCGCTGATTATAGTGCTTTAGAACAAGCCCCGTCGTAGTCATCTGGCCAGAAACATCTTCTCTTGGTAGCCAACTAAAGAAGAAGAAAAAAATCCAGTCAGTAGCCAAGTAGCCAAGGTTCCCGGGTAGTTATTTACCAGTAAAGTAGATGCGTAGGTAGGTACCTACTTGTAAAAGCATCCCGTTAGTAAACTATGTCAGACTTTGACCACCTACCCATGGCATACTACTTAACATCCGTGACACTGTGACAGCATAACCTCTACGTAGCCAAGCTAGCAATGTTTTTGTAGCTCGATGCACCAAATTCATTAATCACACGGCACCAATAGAACAGTGATAGGTAGAGTCATATCTCGAAAGTGCCAACCCATTTCACTGCTTGTGAAGACTCGTGTAGGGGGCATGTTCCATCGAGCCTTGATGTCCATCACAAACGCTTTCTGTTGTCACTGAAGTGATATCAACACATTACTACCTCCTAGATATGTAACATAAGCAGAAGTAGACTCGACTGTGCAAACTTAAATAGCCAGGGATTTCTCTGTGTCTGATTACCGGTTTTCTTCCTCTGAATTGCTCTCTCGCCATCAACTCAGAATATTGCGCCTGTCACGTTCTATCCTGTCCAACGCACTTGCTGCCGTCCCACACCTTGGTCGGTTTTCTCTGTCTCTTTTTATAAAGGGCTTTGTTAAAGCACTTGATATTCATTTGCCAACAACCAAAGTTTGGTTGGACAGTGGACGTAAGTGCTAAACATTGAGGCGGCGCCGTCTGACTGTCTACCTCTCTGCCTACCTCCCTACCCACCCAACCTCCTAACTAAACACAAAAATTGCTTTCTAACGAGACATGGGTGCTTGAAAAAGTAGACTTTCGTAAACTACGGTAACTATCTGTTCAGTTTCGTCAAGTTACAATTCCTTGGCAATGTGTGACTCCAACATTCCCAGCTCGCCTGGAGATTGGAATAGAGCAATGGAGAGCATGGATCTCTCGCCTTACTCCTCCTCCATCCACGACCTCGACCATACCCTGCATTCAGGATCCAAGATACAGCGCAAGCAATTCCTTTTGCTTCGAGCTTTATACGAAGACAAGGTGTTACCGGCTACCGTACTGCAAAAAAACCCACAATTATACTGCGAAACTATGAGTATTTCGTTCAGGCTGCATCACACCTCAAAAATGACCTACAGTGGAAGGAGTATCTTGAAAAAGTCGAGCCGCAAGACAGGCTGCCAAATGATGGCTTTCCGGATCTGGGTGCTTTCACACTTGTCAGATACTACCAGTTGCTCTCGGCTGTATCTGTGAAGAGCTCAAAGAGCCCGGGAGAGGTCACGAGCGGTATGAAAACGAGGAGCATGACTGCTGCCGGCGCGGCCGATACACCCACCACCCCGAAGCAGAAGCCGTCTGGCAACTCGCATCCCGATGAGACGCTCCCTATTGAAGATCTCACTATCGAGGATAAGGACTCGTATTCATCATTGATGTCGCCGCTATCTTTGGAGGCTCTGACGCCCCAGTCACCCATTCCGGCTGAACAGGTTGGCATCTATGCGGCGTGCAAGGACGAACAGATCGTCAACACTTCCTTGCTCCTGTTTCTGAATGCCCTGACTCTAAGGAACAAAAAGGTCCAGGGCACTTGGACCCTCCATCGGTATCCCTTCAATTTCGAGAGGTTCAATATTATTGGGAGCAACCGAGTCCCACACAGGGGCTTCGTATCCCAAGTCGATGGCTACCTCCACCGGCACGAAGAAGAAAAGGTGCTTGCCATCATCGAGGTCAAGCCGCACATCCGCACGTCTTCCATAGATCCGATTAGAATGCAGGAGACGGCCCAGATTGCCTCTTGGATCAGTCAAAACCCGCCAAACAACTCGGAAAAGCTTGAGAATGGCAATTATAGGCGGTTGCTGATAAGCCAAGACAGGCATGAGATTTTCGTTACGACGGCAACCTTCGATGACAACTACGTCAAGTACGTTGAGGGCAAAGAAGCCAAAAACGTTCAGGGCAAAGTGGATTCTCCAAAGTCGTTTCTAAAGATGTGTGAGTATGGCCCTTTCACAATCGATAAGACGACGCACATGGAAGTTTTTGGGCAACTTGTGTTGGCGATCTCACTTGAGAAGTGCTCAGAGGCATTTGGGAAGGAGGAGGCGAAGGGTAAGGAGACACGTCGGTCGGGTTAACGGGATTTAGGACATAAGAAAGAGAGAGAGAGAGAGAGAGAGAGAGAGAGAGAGAAATGATACGTGGTAGGAGGGATAGCTGTTTCAGAACCTTATAGATATTATCGTTGCGCATACTTCAATATGTGGCCCAAGCCAAACTTACCGGTAAATTGTGTAGTGTCAGACAGAACCCGGACATACATCTTTCTTACCTCTTTGTCTGTTTCCTATCTCCTTAGCCATTTTCTATTTCCTTACCTGCTTCCTTACCCGTTACCTTACACTTTTCCTTATCTGTTGCATCATTGCAAAACCTATATAAGTCTCGTATAACCTTAAGGCATTGAGGAAGACCTCGGGCAGTCACTCAGCTAAAGTCTACCCAAGCTGCTTCTCCTTCTAGTGGAGCTTGTGGAATATTCCATAAACCTCTAAGTTATATTGCCCATGTTTACAATGTAGTCATATGCCATCCCCATCCTCAATTGATAGGAGCGCATTTCTTGACGGGCAGCGATTCCAGTTCTGGCTGGGAGCTTATGAAGAACCAAAATACCAGCAAGATGATAGAAGGAAGTTAGTTAAGGGCTTAGAATGTGTGGTTGAGATGGCAGAACAGAGGCTTGGCTGGGAGCATGGGAAGAAAACATGTCCGTTTCTGGACATGAACCCCTCCATCTTTGGACGTTTTGAATCCCAAATTCGACGCTTTTTCTTCAGTAGCAAGTTTCACTTTTGGCTATAGTCTGGCCCATACGTCGTACTGGACTATCGATGGAGTCAACAGGAAGCCTTTCGGACACAGTCTAACATTAACATCTACGAGCAGTTCAAATATCACAAGTACCTTTGGCCTACCTAGTAGGGGTCAGTCTATTCCGGCCTGCAACCTCCCATCTGCTCTCTCCTGGGTCAGTAAGGTAGTCAAGTCAAAAAGACAGTTGGTTGGTCATAGTTGCTCCCGGGGCCATGGGTGCCTGACAAACCAACACAAACCAACGCACCGCTCACAGCACAGCACTGAGATTCTGCGCAAACACGGACGGCCAAAAAAATCTGGCTGACTTCTTTCCTATGTTTGCGCTGGCGCTAAGAGCAGAGCCGCCACAAGCTATTCGTCCTGTCGGAATTGGTCGCCTATTTGGCTCATCGAGGAGGAGGAAGGCCTGTAGGCTGGGAACGATCGGGTCAAAAGAAATGACGGCGGATCTGGGAGATTGGTGCTTAGGGATGTCTGAAATACCGATGACAGGCTATAGGAAAGTGCCAAGAGATGAAAGGAAGGTTGCGGTAGGTCCAGTTGAGATGCTGAACCCCTGAGTGCTGCCAGCCTGGAGAGGTGGCCAGCCGGGAATAATTGAATGGTGTGCAAAGATCTCCATAGAAAAATAGGCAAGCATAGCAATCCGACTTGACGAGAACATTCAATCCTGACTATTGACTGCAACTGGTGGCGCTATAGCCGAAGGGTGTACGGGAGACGTACAGACTGAACAGAAGGGCGGTGCCGTCTGACTGCTCCCTTTTAACTCACTATCTCTTTGCTAGCCTGACCTCCTTGCCAACCACAGCACAAACATTGAGTGGGGTGGGACTTGGGTGCTGTTTAACGAGACGTGGGTGTTCTATGATGGAGCCTTGAAAACAAGAAAGAAAAAGATGGAAACAAAAAAAACGCATTTTTGTTGTCCATGGTGACCCAAGCCTGTTGGTTATTACCGGCCCACATCTCCATATCACAACATACGACCATACAACGTACGGGACCGCATGCATCATTGCATTCTGGTATGCAACCCCTCCTCACCCATGGCAGCCAAGAGATTACTGAAGATTTACACCGCTGATTCTTTTTCTAGGCATCACGCACATTACAGAAAAAGAGAGAGAAGGGTCGAAATAGGTACGGCCAACTCTTTGGCAACTGACACGTCTTGTTTCTTGTATACTCACCTGGGAAGCTGTGAGGCGCAAAGATGGCAGCAGACCCGCAAGACAGGCTGCTGAAGTACCTTTCAGAAAACTTCAAAGCCAGCGACGTCGAGAATTTGAAGGAAGCGCTCTGCAAGGGGCAAAATCTCAACATCCTCATCGAGGAGAAGCTTATAGTCATAGACACATCCAGTTTTGGCGGCTGTATTGCTTTCGATGATATCCCCGATGCCCAAACATGGCCGCACTGGAACACGCCACTCCACCACGCCCTATGGCACGCGGACCTTGAAGCAGCCCGGCTCCTGCTCCAGCGCGGCGCCGACATCGACATGTATAACTCGATCGGGCGGGCCCCCTTGCACGAGGCAGTCTGGAACAGGAGGCATGATGTGGCGAGGTTCCTGCTAGAACACGGGGCACAGGTGGATAAGCCGACGACCGAGGCCAAGGTCCGCTACGAGGATAGAAAGCGAGATCTGTTCGGCAGGGGAGGGGAGCTGTGCATTCAGATTGCGTTGTACCTGTCAGACGGGAAGATGCTGGATTTGTTGCTGGAGTTTGGGGCGGATATGTGCCACGAGTCGCAGAAGCCTTGGACGGCGTTGGACCTGGCTCTGTGGGCAGCGGATGAGGCAGCACTGGGCGTGATACTCAACCGCTACCCTGACGAGCTTGAGAAGCAGGCTTACCGTTTTGGAGACCTGGAAGCAACACTGAGGGATGATTGTAACGCTACCTCGTACCGAGCGTTGCTCAAAGCAGCATCTGGGGAGGGTCTTACGCCAAAGAAAGATCTACACAGTGCCTTATTGAGTGCCTTGAGCCAGGTCATGGGTAAAGTGCAGCAAGAGAAGGGACCGACAGCTGCCAGGGATCTAACAGGGGGCCTCCTCGAAGAGCTGGAGAAATTAGCAGGTCTGGATCCCCGCAGGAAGCGGAGCGCAAAGACCTGCTCGGCGTGCGACAAGTTCTTTTCAGATGCGCGATGGATGTATGATCATGACGAGAGGTTCACCATGATCATGCACGAGAACCGAAAGAGACTCGACGAGTCTGCAGCGGCCGGATGCCCCCTCTGTGGGCTCGCAGCCGACGCATTTGACGGCGAGGACGGCGGTCTGGAGGCCGCACTAAAGCAGGCGGCCGAAGACGAGAAGAACAAGTCCAAAGTATTGGAAAGCGAACCCGTCAAGATCAACATATCCAAGGACTATTGTTGGGTGAGATGGGGCGAGGAGAGATGCCATTTGATAAAGATTATGGACTGTGATGAATCTTGGGCAGGGCTTCTTACTGGCCTCGATGGGCCTGACAAGACGACGGCTTCTAAGAATGCTTTGCAGATTGCCCGTGAGTGGCTCCGCAGGTGCAAAGATGGTGACAATTCTGAACATGACGCGTGCCGCAAGGCGTACAAGAATATTCCGAAGAACGAATCCGACACTCCACCAAGGCGCCTCTTTTATGTTGGCAATTCCACAATTGCCACTGGTACTGGACAGCATGATCGCCCCCGGATCGTCGAAAATGTCCATGGCCAGCCTTACTGCGCCTTGTCATACTGCTGGGGTAATCAGGGCTTCTTCACAACGACCAAAAGCAATCTAGCACAGGCTATAGACGAGGGAATCCCTTTGGCGTCCCTGCCAGCGGTGATGAGAGATGCCGTCACCATCAGCCGATCCTTGGGCTATGCGTACATCTGGGTCGATGCCCTATGCATCGTGCAAGACGACGAGGAGGACTGGGCGCACGAAGCGGCGGTTATGCACGCCATATACTCCCGTGCTGACCTCACCTTGTCATCCACCGTTTCGGACAGCTGTCACGAGGGTCTTTTCACCAACAGGCGGCACTGGACCCCGCGCCCGCTTCCCTTAGATCTGTGGCTTCTGAGACAGCACAGAACGCCGGGAAAGGTGCCTATGGCGATCCCTGACTGGATCCAGGCCAACCCGACCTTGCGTGGTCCGGTGGACACCAGAGCTTGGACGCTGCAGGAGCAGCTTCTCAGCACGAGAGTGCTCCGGTTTGGGCAGGGCACGATGCACTGGGGGTGTCTGGCGGGTCATTATCTTGAGTCGAATCCTACCCTTAGTGTTGGCGACCATGTCAACACGTACTCTAACCTTATGAAGAAAGATTTGCAGAAAGATATGAGGACGAAATCCGTCGTGAAGGGATTTTCTTCACTGCCTAAATGGGCTGAGAGGGATGGCCAGAAAGATAACGTTGGAAGCCAAGGCCCACCACGCTCGGCTCTGGCATTCCGCTGCTGGCAGAGACTTCTCGAGGAATTCATGGGGCGAAGCATTACCAAGTCAGCGGACCGCTTGGCAGCCTCGCTGGCTATCACGAGAACGTTGACAGACCTTGCAGGGAGCCAGTATAGGCACGGCATCTGGCTTGGGGATCGACTTCTCCAAAGCCTATGTTGGCGAGTCAAAGATCCAAGAAAAGGTCCATTGTCTTCGTCTAGTATGCCCTCATGGCTCTGGGCTGGCGTCGGGACGGGAATCTCGTTTGATATCGATGACAGCGAGGAGAGAGAGTTGTATGCAATTCCCACCCCTCTGGCCGAGGTAGTGTCTCTTGACATGGACACCAACATCTCTATGAGCAGCGTCTCTGGGTCCTTGACACTCAGGGGTACGCTCGCTAAGAAGAAGCCCTTTGAGTTCCGCTATCTGACGGCTGGAAACACGGAATCGATTGACCGCTTTCTGAAGTCGGCTCAACAAGAAGCGACTGTTTTCATGGACGATGATCATGGGGGAAGTCTCGAAAACGTCTACTCGATGCCCTTGGTTATCTTCCCCGTCGGAGCGCTGTCTACCGGAATCGGATATCCTATATTTCCGAGCGGCAAACAGCCCCACATCCTCCATATGCTGCTGGAAAAGGTCGATGGTGGCGACGGCAAGCTCGACACGTTTCGCCGCATTGGTATGGGTCTTGAGCCGCAGGAACACGGTGGCAAATATTTGAATTTGGAGAACGTAGAAATGGCTGCGTTTGAGTGGCTTGTGAGAAACGACGAGGTCTATAAGGACAAGGTGGTTCGCCTTGTCTAAGAATGGTACAAGCTTCATTCATTGGTATTTAGTGCCTCAATATCTACCATTGAGCTCATGATGAATCTCTTGTGCGAGTGCTTGTCGACTGGTAAGGGGTGGGGATTCGTTCTGTGCTTTGCAGTTTAGTTAGTATGATTGTTGCTTGCTGACATGAGGAACAATCGGACTAAATATATGTCCTTAACGTACAGTATCTAAATCACTCAAACTTCTCTACTACCTCCTGTGGCTCAGCTACTGCGACCTTCTGTGTACTGGGTCCGGCCGTGCCTTGACAGCCAGTGCTGGAGGTCCCCATATATGTTATATTTTACAGCAACATGTCAAGACCCCCAATCACCTCCCCATATAGACAATGACACACCTATCCATACGTCAGGTGCTAGTAAGATGGCGAGAATGGTAATTTGAGCTTGTCAAAGGATTTTCTCTCCATGCCAAAAAGAATAATAATAAAAACACAGGACGGAGACGGCAGGCTTGGCTCGCACATCTATCCTGACCCAAGGGCACAAAATGCCAAGCGAGCACACAGGGGTTTTACGGGGCCATCAAACACTTCTTCTTGTCTTTCTTCTCTTTCTTGTATGCTTCCAAGGCGGCAGCGGCGGTCTGAGTGACTGGGCTGGAGACAGCGAAGAGAGGCTCTAGTGCGGCAGCAGTGGTGGGTGTGGAGGTTATTACGTCGTTGGCGGATGCCTCTCTCGCGAGGCGAGCAGCACGGCGTTTGGCGGCATGGGGAGACGTCCCTTTGCCCTGACAAATGTCAATCTAAGGTGAACATACTAAAGGAAGCAAGAGAGCAATGACAGTATCTTTATAATTTTACGTACCCACTCCGCCTCGGGCTTTACAACCCCTTTGGGTTTTCTCTTTTTGCTGTTCTTATTGGCGTACCGCTGAGCCGGGTTCCAGCGGCAGCGGCGAGAGCCACTGGCGGGAGCGGGGCCTGGGGTTGTATAGAGATGAACTGGCCTGAGGAAAGTTACGCCGGCGAGGGCGACAGGCAGGGCTGGCTCCGCGCGGGAAGGGTGAGAGACAATGACGGGCTGGCCTGGGCTCATGACGAACGATTCGGTGGCGGGGGGAGGCGGATGTGACTTCATGATGGTTGTGTTGCTATACATTGTGGCCCTAGTGCTTGTGCTGCTGGTACTGATTTCGTTCTGCTGTTGTGATTTGATTTCCGATGTTTGAAGCACAACAAAATGTCGAAGGCGACGATGAACGGAGTCTGTTTTTATTTTTTGTAGAGCGCGATTTGGATCTCTGGACACCGTTTTGTGTTGGAAGGAACCAGGTAACTACCAAGTGTAGGAAGGTACTTACCTACCTCCCGACCCGCACCTACCACCTAACGAAGTGCAAGTTGAGAGGGAACGAGTAAATACTAACGGAAGGCTCGACGCTCCTTACTGCTAGCGTTACGGACGGTGTGAGTTCTTTTGCTGGTCGTAGACTAACGCCAGTCTTCTCAAGGGGGCTGTGTGAACGCACGGTAGCTGGTTAATATCAGGACGGAGAGCATCGGCTGGCAAGAATACCATGAAGCATAAGCACAAAAATTATTTTTTTCAGCGTTCATACTCGTTCATGCTCATAATGGCTTGGTATCAATACACTATCAAGACTTTCCACTTTTTGCGCCGACACTTCAGAAAGAGCGTGACCAGTCATCCAGACCACCTCGGCTACTACTATATTAATACACTCGACAATCCAAGATCAAGCCGTCGTCCGCAGCGCGTACAGGTAGCCCTTGCGCAGCATCGGCCGCGGGTCAAACCCGAGATCCTCGTAGTTCCTAGCACCCTGCAGCCTCCTCATCATGTGCGCGATCGCCTCTTCGCGCGCACTGGGGTCCGGTTCGGCGGGGACGCAGTTGCCATTCGCCTCGGCCAGGTCTGTGCTGGCAGCCGCCAGGTCAGCGAGGTGCTTAAGCCCCTGGCTGGCAGTCGATTCCGCGCCGGTCGTGGGCGCCGCCGCCGCATCCACATGCGCTGCTGAATCCGCGTTGATACCAGCGTCGCCCACGGACGACATCTTGGCGCGGACAATGTGGTCCCACGTCGAAGGGGCCGTGGTCCCGGTCATGACGTCGTTGGCAATCACGTCCACGGCGTCGTCCCGCGTCTGCGGCACGCGGCTGAGCTCCGCGAGGCAGAGGCCTGCGAGGCCACTGACGTGGTGGTTGAGAGGGCTGAGGGCGAGGTGGTTGGAGCTCAGCTGCTGCACGAGGCCCACCGCAGCCCACAGGAGCTCCGTCGACGTCGACGACGGTGTGAGCAGGTACGTCAGCAGGCGGCAGTGCCAGTAGGCAAAGTGCAGCACTGGGTGTGACTTGGGCGTGATCATGGTGGCCGGAAAGTTTAGCTTCCACATGTCCATGCCGAGAGAGACGGCCGACGCGCTGATGGCGGGGGCGTCGTCGTACTGCGCGGTCCCGCCGAGGCCGCGCGGGGAGGAGATGAAGGTTTCGACGTAGTGGCCGAGTATGTGACAAAGCCCTAGACATTAACGTTAGCTCAAGTCTGGTGAACACGAGGGACCGTGGCTCACCGATAAAGTGGAAACCAGCATCGCCAAGCAGGACCTTGAGGGCGCACGAAGCTTGGATGCAGTTCTGTGGAATCAGTAGCGGCCTAGCAGTGCCGGCCGCGTTGAACCGGTCTAGGGCAACCAGGCTCCACCACGCACGTAGCGATACCATATAATGAGACTCCGGGTTAGGATCCGGCTGCGAGAGGTCGTCCAACTGTGCAGTCCGCAACCCCATGTCGTAAGATACTGCAACGGCATGGGCCAGGAAAGCTGCTTGGGATGGGCCCCCATGTTGGCCATCCAAAGCAGCCACTCCGTGGTTCTCAGCTTCAATCGCTAGTAGCAGCAGGACTTGAAGATGTACCAGCTTGGACCTGTACTGGTCGTCGTCCGTGGCTGTGTTTTGGCTACTCTCGGTCTTCCATTGAACTAGAAGTCGGGCTGCCCTTCGTGGGTCTCCTGCAGCCACCCCAACCGGCATTGCATTAAAAGAATGCATTGTAGATGTTATTGCTTCCAGAAACGCCTCTCGCAGCAGAGGGTGACACCTGCTCAACGTGTATTGCACAACGGTCTTGACGCTGGCAAGAAATGGAAAAGTAGGGTGGATGATGGTCAGATACCTACAGTTCGTTAGCACGCAGACAGTCACATCGTCATTATAGATCTTACCCGTGAAAAACGTTGTCGTCAATCTCGCGCAGCTGGGGCTCCTCCGCTTGGTGGGCTACCGCCATGAGGCCATCTGCATTCGCTGGCGCCGATACGGGAAGAGGACCAGGAGCCATTAACGGAGGTTCAGGTGGCGGCGGGGCTGGGGCCAGAGGTGGCACAAGTCTATTAACAGAGCCTGCATACGCCGGTTTTTGAACTTGAGTCGCCGAAATCGGGGTCGGCGGCGGATACGGCTGAAGAGGCCTCGGCTCCGACAGCCAGCCCGAGTTGGACTGCTTGTTTGGCGTGGGTGATGTGAATGGCTCGTTGGAGATGCTAGAGAACGGCCGCTTGGAGTTGTCGTTGAGTTGTGCAGACGGAGACTGGTTTCCCGAAGACTCTCGTCCAGGACCGCCCACAAAGTCCAAAACGTCGCCAGCTGTCAGGGCCTGATTCCCCAGCTTACCCTCGATGGAGTTGATCCGATCGGCAAGCTCTTTGATATACCTAATGGCACTAGTTAGCACATTTAACAAGAATATGGAGAAAGACTTCCGCTTACCCCTTACTGGGACCTCGTTTTTGAGGAATACGGCTAAAGTCGCACTGTATCTGAGACCGTCGACAGTTGGAGCACGCAGCCTCGCCCGTCTCCGAGATGGCATCACATTTGATCTTTTTACGGCGACACTCATCGCAGGCTCTCGAAACTTTGGAGCGCTTCCTCGGGGGTATGCTACTGTCCGGGGAGCCGGCGAACATCTGCAGCTGCGGCTGCATGTGCATCTGAGAAGGGTGGCCAGTCTCGACATACTGAGGCTGCATTGCGGCCTGCGTCATGTGCGTCTGTTGCTGGTGAGGTTGCGGCAAAATCTGCTGCTGGTCATGGCCATTCATGTGGTGGTTATCCAGAGGAATGCCAAGCGCAGCATGGTGTTGCACGGCTTCATGATGAGGGGTCATGGAGATGTTGTGATGCTGAAAGCCACCTTGTTGGGCTGAGCCGTCGGGCTCTTCCATGTGAACATCATGCGGCTCTGTGGCGTGCGTATCGTGGATGTGGCCAGGGTTTTCCCCATTTTCGATTTGCTGCTGGGCCTGGGTTTCCACTGCGCTTTCAAACGTCACTACCCCCTCTTGAGGAGGTTCAAGAGGCTGTTCGGAATCCCCAGGCATGTTGAGATCCATGTTTTGATCCTGCGCGCTCGGCTCTGGTTCTATGTGCGTAGCGGCAAGCTCCCCCTTCTGCTCTGCGCCATTCTCAACCACCACATTTTGCACCTGGGCTTCGGGTGCGTCGCTTGGATGGTCTGAATCCGCACCTGTCACCTCGCCCTCGCCGACCTCTACGGCCTGTGTGAGGCTGTTGCCAAGCTGTGCAGCGAGTTGAAGATCATGTTCGCTGCGCTGCGCGTCTTGGGCCGGCTGGGGATCGTCGAAGTCCGGTTTTACCGGCGGCGGTATAGACACTGGAAACCCAGACTCTTCATCTCCTTCGTTGTTGGCCACGGCAGGGACGTCGGTGTCTTGCAAGGAGGATTGGCGTATCAAGATGCTCTCGACCTCTGTGTCGAGGGCCTGCTTGTCCATCGAGGAGCTGGTCGATATGCGGACTCACGATGTATCGGCGGCGACAACACTCCTCCACCCGACTACTCTGCCGACGTGTACGTCGCTGGAACTGGACCGGTCGCGAGATAAAAACGAGGTCAAAGATCACTGTTTATGATACGGCCAGGGGCCAATCGCATCAGTAAAGGGCCATGTGGACTGACTGAAGCAGCCATGTTAAACATTGACGGCGGTATCTGATTGTATCTAATTGACATGGTATATCGACGCAACAATGGCAATATTTGAGACGCGAAGGCGCGTCATCAAAGGTGGCAATGATGCGATGTAGTGCAATTGGGCGCAAAAAGGAAGCTCCAAAACCGACGGGAAACACTTGACGTACCTCAGTGAAGGCGATCACGTTGTTCCGGAGCGAGGAATTTCTGGGCTTGAGCACGGAATAGGAAGAACCTCGCCGCCGAACGGGATGGTGTTTGACAGCAGCACAACGAAACGGGTTTTTCTTGGGCCACGGGCATGGTTGGATTTTCCGAGCCACTCTTGCCATGGGTGGGTCCGCGCACAAACATTTACAAACTACCGAGTACGTCGTACGCCACAGACACAACTCACCTTACCCATCCATCTAGCTGGGTTGTGGATCATCATCGCCAACTGGAGCTATTCGCAGAATTTAAAATAGTCATGATCAAGCCCTGTCATTGTTCACTCTCGGTCGGCATCTCCAAGTCTTTGGGGTACCCCAGCCCTACAAGGATATAGCTCCTTTGTATTTACTCATGTGCAACTATCGACATCGAATACAGCACAACTGCTGAACGCCAGATCGTAGTGACCGAGGGTTACTTGAAAATATATAGACAAAAGTATAAACCAGGCAGCAAAAGTCCGTGTCTCGAAGCAGTCAATGACGCATTAAAATGGCAAGAACAGAGCGAGTATAAAATCCATGTACTCAACATACTCACCCAGTAGCCAAAAGAAAAAAAAACACGTAAAGTGTGATGATGGCTTTTTTTAGTTGCAATTTGGGGAAGTATGAATAAGGCAAGAGAGAAGACGAATAAGAAAGATCCAAAATCCACAGTTCAGTCATTCCGTCATACATACCCTCAGAGGAGGGGCGAAACATTATCTGCTTGTCGACGCCGCCGTGTTGATATACAGCCCCGTCTTGTGTTCTGCGGGAATCTAAGAATACGAGTCAAGGACGGTTCGAACGCCCCACAAAGATTTGGAGCAGATTTACCAGTAGCGTCCCGGGCGATCGTACTCTCGCGGATAGCCACCACCCTCACGGGCGTATCCAGGGTCCCTGGGAGGGGGGAAGTCGCGGGGAGGGGGTCGGTCGTAGGGCCGGCCGTTGGCATACGGGTCAGGAGGGGGGTAGTCGCGACGGTATGGGTCATGCTCATACCGGCCCCGCGGGAGAGGCGGAGGGTAGTCATCCATTGGGGGAGGACCGCGGCCTGCGTGGCGCGGCGGAGACCGGTACCGCGCTCGATCATCATAGTACTCCCGGCGGGGAGGACTGCGATCCCGGTAGCCGTCACGATAGCCATCGCGGCGTCCGGGGCTGTACCCACGGGGCGGGCCGCGACGGTCCCAGTCATCACCAGGAGGGCCGTACGGACGACGACCGCCCGGGGACCTTGACCTCCGACCATCACGTGGCGGAGGATCCGGCTGGGTCTTGGTGGGTGTTAGAAGAAGGGATTCCGGGACCAAAGGAGCCGAGGACAGGCCAGCCGTGAGGAGGTTTGCTGTATAACTCACATTCGCAACACAACGGACAACCTTGTCCTTGAACTCCTTGCCGTCCAGGGCTTCAACGGCAGATGCTAGGTCCGCGGCAGTCTCGAATTCAACAAAACTGGGTATGGCGATAAAACACAAGTCGTCAGGCCGCATTCGGGTCAAGATCCAGATATCGACACCGGCCAAACTTACCCTTCTCCGTTGTTGTTCCGTCCAGTCTCGGAGTAGACTACGTCGAGTTGGGATTGCCGAGCAAAATCTTTCAGGTCCTAGATCCAACGGCCGTGTAAGTGGAAGGTCCGGAGCGTCTGGTTGACTTGAGAGGTGGATGAGATTGCCAAAGTCTCCCGGCGAGAATGGAAACCCGTCCGACATCCTGACACACTGGAAGACCTGGATTAGGCCCAGCGGTGAAAATCCCCGGCTTGGAGAGGTCCTGTCCTGAAACATAATCACATCCGAGTTTTCCTGGCAGGTTTTAAAGGAATCCAAAACGGTAGTGCCATCCGGACCGGCCTGGTCGGAATACAGAGATCCTACCCACGGGTGAAGGGCAGTAGATGCAATCCAGCCAGGACCCGGCCGAGCGGATAACAGGAACCAAAGTTCCCCACAGGTCCAGACGGGAGAAGAAGGTCGAAATCCATGAATCCGGAGACAAGAAACGGGAGGAAGGACAGACCTGCCAACTGGTATCAACGGGAAGCCCGCTGATTTGCATACGAAAAGCGGTACGTCGGGGTCGGGGTCCAGAGCGCTCGCTGCCGTAGCCGCCACCGCCGCCACCACCAGGGCCGCCGGGACCACCAGGACCACCCCCTCTCTCCTCCCGGGTGCGGGTGCCGCGGGCGAACTGGACAGTTAGCCGCTCCCCCATAAAAGTCGAGCCATCTGTTGAGGCGCGTCAGCAAATTATAGAATCGAGCCGAGTCTGGTGACTATTTTCATCCGTTCCAAAAGCAAGGCATATCGTCGCGGGTGGAGAGGGCGATAGGAAAATTTGACATACGGAAAGCTAGCAGAGTAGCGCAGCAAGTCAGCATCCGGTACACGAAACAGGGGCGAGAGGGCACGCGATGGGTTGTCGTATGGCGACTCCGCATGCGCAGAAAGATTTGCTTACCAGGCACTACGTCACGCGCATCCAGAGGATCATCGTACTCGATGAAGCCGAAGCCATTCATGAGCTTGATCTCGGTGATCTTGCCCGTGCCGTGGGTGGAGAAGTGACTCGAGACATCTTCCTTCGTGGCTGTAGTAGGGCGTGATTAGCTTGTCGTCGAGCTAGCTGGTGGTGGACAGCTTGATAACATCCGGCGCCAAAGGTCGGGTGCTCGACATACCGGTGCGCGGAAGGTTCCCCAGGTAGAGGCGGGTGGAAGAGACCTCGGTCATGTTGCCTAGGCGTCGATTACTGGCGGGCGCTGTCAGTAGGAGGCTTGGAGAAGGTGCAACATTTTCATGCCGCTGTGACTAGCGTCCGGGAGGTGGCCGGCCGTTGCGATGAACATACCAGTCAACGGGTAGTGTGGTATTTGGTAATTAGCTGGGGAAGCCAGGGATCCCAGCTGGTAAGGCTTTGTCGACGAGACCACGCGGTCGAACGCAGGCACAGGATGCGATAGGTAATCGCCAGCCCTGTCTCGGGCGATGCAATGTTTGGTTCGAAACGCGCGGATGAGGGTCGCCACTAGAGTAGGTAGCAGAATGTCTCGAGAGAAACTAGGGACAAAATCGAAACGGCCTGCATGCAAGATGCAGAACAAAAGGCAGATGTATGAATACAGGCGGTCGGTGCGGGTGGGCTGGGCTGCACGCGGGCGGAGAAATTTAGCGCCCAAAAAAAGAGAGATGCCCTCAGGTGCCTTGGAAAAAAGAGGAGGGAACTACCGAGCTCTCCCAAAGAGGACTAGCGCGACTGGATGTCACCACTCAGTGGCACTCGCTACTCCACCTTCTGCAGCAGCGCACAACGTCATTGGCCCGCAACAGGCGCGTGCTCTGTTCGGTGATGGGGCAGCTCTTCCCCGATCGCCACAGAAAGTTGTTGCTGCC
>JARHUK010004430.1:7283-24610 GCA_031001725.1 Pseudopyricularia javanii | reverse complement strand
TATCGTGGGGTCGTGTCCCAAGTGTCTGTATATGAGGGGTGGGTCTCGTCCTGCGTCCTTTGTGTACCGTTTGCGACCGTAGCTGGCTGGTCGTAACAAGCCGCCGTCAGGGGCATGTCAGGTGGCCTGAGAGCACTCCGTGTGGAGTGAGCAGTCGTATTGTAACTTCAATATGATTCCATTCTTCGTATTTGGAGGTACCAGGGGTTGGCGACGTGGACTTGGCCCAGGTAGCGTTGACGTAGACAGTCCACACAGACATCTGGTTGCATCTTGAAAGTGCGTTTGTTTAGAAACTTGTTTGTTTCGTTTCTTCATTTTGGTTTAGAACTCAATCCGGCACTTAGATGGCTGAACTTGGATGGTCCTGTAGCTGGCCCGAGAAAACGATGGTATCTTGTTACTAGACCAGGAGGGTTAGCACGTTGTTTGGTAGTAGCATCGTTTACCAGACTAGACTCCGTGTTTTGCTGTCATTCAGCCAAACGAGCTCGTCAACAGAAGCGGGTGATCTAAAGGCGCGATCAAGGGACGTAACCCATGCGTGGTGGCCCGTCCTCGACTCGGAAATTCACAATCACAGGTCCTCCGTTCCCGTTCCTCTGGCTGTGGATATCGGTTGTTGGCCACGCGTTGTGCCATTGATGAAATGGATGTCGGTATTTTCTTCTTTTTTCCAGGTTCCCCCTCCTATTTCCCCTTTATTTGGAGCAACAATGAAAGGCGCCTGATTGCCCCTTGACATGATTCCACATCCACATATACCTGCCAGGTATCATCAGGCGGCACTAGCTTCTCGTGTCAGGGTGGTATTCTCAACAGACCTGAATCTTGGCGTCGGATCGGGTAAGTATCCAGATGTATCTATAAATAATTCACCAGAGGTGAGGCTCTAGTAGTCCAGGAGTCCAAGCAAATCATACATACAATACACCCATGCCATTTGTAACCGAGTGCCTTTGCTGCTTTGTCTCTTGGACCTGGCGGATGCTGTGATAATCGCTGGGAAAATCAGACAAGTTTCACTCGCGTAGCTCAAGAGGACCGACGGGGATTAATTTGGGGAGTTCACAGCAATTAACTTAGAGTGTCCGATCAAAAAGGCTTGCATCTCCTGACAAGCCTTTTCCTTGCTAGGATGTCCCATGCATCGCATCCCCCGATGTTAATCTGAAGGTAACCGTGCAAGCTTGGATCGGTACAAAGGAACCAACCACAACGGTCAACCCCCAATACTTGGGGTCCAGAGGCCCATAGATCTGAGGCCCGCTTGTATCAGACGAGCCCACAGACCCTCTAGAAATCTTCCATCGCATTGGGTCGGAGATTAGATCGGCTGTTGTTGAAAGTTTCCGCACGTCAGACCTGCGTCGAGGATCAATTAGCATTTGGCAAACCAGCAGCGGACTTTTACACGCCCACACAACCAACCCAGTAGCTCTCAGATTTCAGATGTAGCTTTGTATCGAGCAATTGGATAGATACCCGTTGCTGGGCAATTCTCCCAAGTGTCACCTATATGGTTCCGGATTACTGCATACATACATACAACATACAGAGCCCACCAGGTCCCTCCCTTGGCTTAAAAACTCCCCTGAACAATACCAAACCGTGCTAGGGGTTTTCCAACGATGGGCTTGGCAGGGGCATACCCTACAGTACACATGCAAATGCCGTCCAAAGTTGGGTTACTTTTGTCGGCTTAGCTTCCTTATTGGGACGCACTAAATCGACAACGGGACGATACATTGGAGATCCGTAGGAGCCGCCGCCCTGGGTGGGCGCTTGTCATAAACGAGCGCCTAACCCATGCTCATCGGGTCATGCCCCTTTACAAGATTTTTTTTTATCTCGACGCCGAACTCCTGGTATGATAATCAGGGCCTCCCCTTGACTTTGCTGTCGCTGTCTCCTATCCTATTCCTTTGGCCATCACATGCTCCGAAAAGTCCCTCACAGTGTCAAACTCTTCCCCTTTTCCTCGGCCTCCTCTGGCTCCACGTTCCGCGCCTTGGCCATGAGACCCTACGAGGCAGTTCTAAGCCCGGTTGCGTCTCTTATCCAACTCCTTTCAGCCCTGGCTCTCCTCCATCTTCTCATCCCGCGCCTTAGCGAGGATGCCCGGGTTTTCAGGAGGGCCATCATTGTATCATGTTGCACGCGAGTCCAGCGGGACTGCTTGTATTGGAAGGTGCAGTGATGAAGCGTGTGAGGAGGTGGAGCTGTTGATATCATGCGTAAATGTAGGCGGGTTGCCTCGTATTGTTGAGGACCTGGTTTTCTTGACTTGTAGTCGTGCCGAGCTTGTCGAAGCAGTGTGTGCCGCCGCTATCAGCTGTTGGATATAACTTGGAAATACGCTTGCATCCAGCCCGGCACAAGTTTTGTTTTCACAGTCCGAGCTCATCTCTGGTTTCAGAAAGAATCGGCATGATCCATTTCCTCAGGTTGAGATCCTTAACAGCATGCTCTCCGACGAGGTAGGCCACCCACTTGCACACTGTTCATCTGCTCACAGCGCTTTTGCACAATGGGGAGCGGTGGCACAGTCGAGCCCTTTAAAGCGGTCGCCTGCCCAGCCTCACACTGGCCTTTGCAGAAAGTCTCATGATCGCGCTCGAAATCTCCTCATCATCGGTTTGAAGTCTTGCAATGCTACCTGACCCTGCCTCGAGCTGTTGACCAAGTGAGTCGAATGGGCTGTAGTCGGCTTCGCACTCGGTGTCGGGGTCTGGGAGGAACCCGGTCTGAAAATACCGTCGTATGTGCTTGGCTGTGCAGGTCGATGGCGTCGAGAGGCTGGTGTGTCCGTATGAATTTTGCACTAGAACGACGGATCCTTCGAAACCTTGAGAGTTGTTCCGCGCGCTGACGAGTGGCGTGATGTTGTCGGCCATGTTTGCGACGAAGAGGATGGGGAAGTGTGTCTTGGCCTCGAATGGTCCTGTTTGATAACGGACAAGGATTGGCTATTAGCAAGCTTAAACATTACTGCATAGGATGCCTAGGGCCCAAGTAGCCATTAACATACCTGGATATCTGTACTTTGGTCTAACCGTCCTCCCAATACACTGAGCCCGCAGACTCGTATCAAGCGCCCCGACTGACCAGCTGATGTTGCGGATCTCGTCAGCGACCTTGACAAAGTCCTCGACTCTGCCAGTCCACGGCTCGGAGTCCGCGCAAGATATCGCAGGGAACGCATCAGCCGTGCTCTCCGTCACGCCGGCCAGGGGCGCGCCCGGCTCGACCGGCCGCGCGTAGCAGAACGAAGACAGGGGCGGCATGCCAGACTCTGCCGCGTGGTAGTAGGGCAGGCCGTCGCCGCGCTCTAGTGCGGCCAGAACGCGCGCAAATTCGGGAAACTTGTAAAGCGGACGGTACAGAGCGCTCGCGATCAGCCTCCGTAGTTTCGAGTAAGTCACTATCTCGGGCATCTCGGGCCCGTCGCCGGCCGGGTCCGTCCTGGCGGGGATGATGATGGGGTGTTTGCGCAGCTGCTCGAGGAGCGCGCGGAGGCGGGTCTCGATCTCGGCAGGCTTTGGGGAGTGGAAAGCGCACTTTGATGGGCCGACGGCAGCGCACAAGTCGAAGAAGGCTTGGAGGACTTTGTCGGAGTCGCGCGGGAAGTTGATGCGATCGTGGGAGTACCACTCCCGGAGGTCCACATTACCTGATAACGCATTAGTTAGGCATTGTCTTGCCGTTTATGCTTACGTATGCTCAAACCAAAGAAAAAAGCATTGGATCGATGCACTTACCATCGGAAACAATCCTCTCGACTTTGTCGGGATACATGGCAGCAAAGGTCCCGGCAATGACAGTGCCGTAGCTGAAGCCCCAGTACTTGAGCTTATCTTCGCCAAGTTGGTTCAATATCTCGACCAAGTCGCGAACATGAGATGCTGTACTGATATGCTCCAAGATCCTTGAGTCTGCCATGGTTGCCTCGCACCGCTGAGAGGTAGCATATGCACGGTAGTATTCGTCATATATCATGCCGGGATGTGAGTCCGAGACGCCAATGTCTGTAAGATCCCAGAAAGTTCGTTCTTGATCCGTAGACCAACAGTTGATAAGGGGGGTTGAGGCGCCAACTATTGAAGAAGAGGTGGTATTTTGCTGATGGTTAGTGACTGCACCGTCTTTTTCTTTTGTTTCTAGAGATTTCTTTGTTTGAATCTCGAGGATTCATACTTACCACCGCGTGGATCCCAAGTTATGATGTCCTGTTTTTGATACAATCAGAGAAGCTTCCTAGCCCAAGTGATATGTGCCAATCGTGGAAAAGGACCTACATGATTCAAGCCAACGATTTTCTGTAGCAGGTCGCCATGATCCAGCATGGACCAGATTCCAGAGCCGCCAGGACCCTATGAAATGATCTCAAGTCAGCCAAGATGAACACAGTATCAAACTGATCCGATGCCAAAGGAAAACTTACACCTGGGTTGAAAAAAACAGGACCACGATAATCTGAACGTTCGGTTGCATTCAGTCGGATGATGGGGATGACAACTCGGGCATCGGACGGATCCAGCCAGTCCATTGGAACCTGCGAAAGGAAGTTTGGTCCAAGTTAGCCAAAAGTGGTCAAGGTTGATCTCACCACTTTTCTTCTCATCGCGGACATAAACCGGCCGTACGTCCAAGCGAGCACAGTCGTACTGCCCGCTGTAGCATTTCCTCCACTGCAATGTAGTGCTTGGTTCAAGCTGTCTCTCCAAGTCAGCGGTCGCATTAATTCGCCTCGTGTATCGTAAGCCACGGGTCGAGCTCACCTCAGCCCAGGAAGCATCGTAGCTCGCATCCCTCAGCGGGTCTGTGAACTGCGTTGCTGAACCAGCGGCCGCTTTGGTGATTGTTGGAGGCAAGATGAAGTCTTGTTGTTGGAAGCTCATCCAAAGCACAAGGGCCAGTCCAGCAGCTGGCCAGTAAGCCTTAGATCGTCTGGATTTTGGATTCGGCGTCGTCCCTGTGACGGGACGCTTATCGGGTGAACATTTTGCGACCGACATCCTGGTTGCGAGTCTCAATTGAGTTTTGTCAGACGGAGGAGGGGAAAACCACAAGGAAAACGGCACATGAAAGTGCCACCGAGGATAGTATACTAGGATGCCAAAATGCAAGAGATCCAACCAAAAAAAAACAAGGAAACGATGGCGCATCAAAAGAGTTGGCACCAGGGCACGGCGGCGTGGTACTTACTTATCATCAGCCATCAAGAGGTTGTCGTGTCAGGGCCGCCTTTTGCTTCTCTCGCATGACGGACCCTTGTGCACTGGACAAGCCGCCAAGCTGGGGTAATCCCACTCCAGCTACCACTCAACATCGGCACTCGTGACATTCCGTCCAATGGCGGCGCTGCAGATTATCAGCAGATGGAGAGGCGGGGGAGAAGGATGTCGGTCAGCTCCGAGCGGATTGATAACAAGGAGTCAAGCTGTTGACGGATCTTCTTCTTGTCGCCAGGGTAGCTTTGACTCGTTGCTTGTTTCAACCATCTCCATCAATCTTTGACTTTACACATTTAGATGCAGCAGTGCGTGACGGGGTCCGACTCGGCCTGCGTCGACATGACTGGCTGACGTTCTAGGACTCGGTAGATATCAAAGGGCACTGGGATGGTGAAGGCCTTTGATCGGCAAATGAGAACTAGCATCCTGCATGCATGATAGCCGTCTACTTCATAGAATCTTGACAAAGTCAAGTTTAGATATTGTCACGACGACGTAGGTACATAGTTATCTAGGCACTCTGTCGGCAGGCATGCACAAAATGATCTGGCGAGACATGAGAGCCGCTTCTAGCTCGTTCGTCACCTCAATGCCCAGGGATGGAGATGATAGCTCGTGTACGGAGTTTTGACCTGGAAGGGAAATCAATAGCTAGATGCAATCAACAGCTTACGTGTAACCATATTTCAAGACTGGAGCAGATCTTGCGAGCTCAAGAGTTCCCCTGTATCAAGAGGGGAGGGAGAATGTGTTGCCATAATTACCAAACAGATTTATGGGAGCGAAACATCGCGAACAGAAATAATGGCCTTCAGGCAACGGGAAAAAATGGACAAGTCCACGCCAGTTTCAACCACACTTCAAGCTCTGCAAAGCTCTGCAAAGCTCCAGATTTTGGCACATCTCCATTGGGATTTGTACAAGCGCGGCTGTGATTTGCGTTCTCATTTTCAGCAAAGATGAAGCGATCCTGTGAACGAAACCCGTCGTTGCTGTAGGCCTCAGATTCTTTGCTTCAAACCAAGAAGCCGGGACGAAACAGGGCGGACATGAACATAGCTTGATTCATATGGTAGCTGGCTTGATACTTGCAGGTATCCCTGACAGGTTCAAGTCTATGCTACGCACTTCCAGGGCATGTCAGGCTTCCGAGAACGATCACGGGTGACCTCCTCGTGCTAACTCTGATTGAACATCACGAATCCATCACCACATGGACTGCCATCTGACTACCTGCCTGCCCATCTACCTATCGACAGACCTGAGCTACCATCTGTCTACAGGGAGGGGAGTCTACTGTGGGCTGCTGGGCGCCAGTGACCTGGTCTACGGAGTGAGCTACTCCCGCGTTCCTACACAAGAACAGGAGTGTCGAGCGCAACGGAGGAGGTCTCCCCTTAGACCCAGAAAGCACAGCACCCAGTAGGGGCTCCAAATCAGAATCAAAGTCAGGGGAGAGCCTCTGGAAGTCCCTTGACGGCCCGGGTTAAGCCAATCAAAAAAATCGTATCCTGTCTTCAACAACAAAATCTGCACGTCTAATACGTCACAGACTAGACGCAGCTAACACTCTCCCCTTCTTTTTCATTCTTTTCTGTTCATTTTCCTTCTTGTGTCTCTGTAGTAGACCCACTTGCAATCTGCCAGATCAGTCCCAGACCTCTACTCTCTTCTGGCTACCTATATAAAGTCATCCACCGCATCTCCCACCTCGATTCCAACCATCCCTCCTACGCCACCATAACCTTCTGGTCTTCTCCTTTAGACTTTCGGTTCTTCACTTCAAGCCCACTTCCATACACTCTTCCACTATCCCATACTTTCAATCATCACAATCATCAAGAGCATCCTCCTCACAATCATCATCGCCACGATGCCTTCCGTCAACACGCTTCTGGCCTTCCTGGCCGCGGCCGCCCCAGCCATAGCTGCCTTTGGAGGCAAGATCGGCATCCCCAACGTCCACAACAATGCCCCATTCATTCACAAAGGCAACCCCCTAGGCGAGGGCAAAGACCTCTGTGGTGACATCACCTACACTGGTCCGGCCAATGACCCCCTCAAGTGGCCGATGCTCGAGGACTGCAAGAGACTTCTCAAGGACGCCGTCGCCATGGACGACAATGAGGTCTTCCGCGTCGAGAACGTTTGCGAGAACAACAAGAAGGACTGGGAGCTTCACTGGAGCACTGGTACCTGCGGCATCTTCCTGCGCCCTGTAAGTACTGACAATCCTTTCTTTTTTGTTTTGATTTCACCTCTCTCTCGCTTCTCCGTTCTCTTGTCCTCCTCTGAACCCCTCCTCTTGACGGGCTGTTTGCTTTGACTTGGCCCATATCACTTCACTCTCACCTCAGATCCTTTCTTCATACTTGTCAAGCCTCACCTTCACTCCATCACATTGAACTCATCGTTGGCCTGTGCCTCCGAAACACCTTCTCCCTTGACTGCCAACCTTCGGGCTATCCCATCTCCTTATCACTGTCGTTCTCTTGCCTATCAAGACTCGACTTGTTCCACCCCACTTCAGAGTCTACTAGTCTCCATCTCCTCATCACAGTGCACATACTAACCACTTACTCATCTCCTCTCACAGGACACCACCGTCAAGGTCGAGGACAAGGACCGCATCTACTGGATGGGCAAGGCCGACATCGTCGAGCTCCTTCGCAAGGTCACTACCGGCGGCGCCGTCACTGGCGACCGCCTTCAGTGCCAGGGCCTGGCTTACAACTGCCTCGTCACCGACCTTGAGGAGTACCCGGTCGGCAAGCAATACATGGAGTTCCTCATCGACGATCCTCCTCGGTTTGGCCACCCCTTCCGCTACCCCTGCGACTCCAACTAAGTCGAGCCAAAGTCAGAGGCGAGTTCTTGTCCTTCGGGACACCAAGAACATGCCTCACTACCTGAGATGATGGTATGACGGGATGAGTTGAGGGCTTGCTTTCATGTCGACTTTCTTTACATTTCTCATCACAAGACTACCATTCTCTGGCACAGAGCCAGCCCTTGTTGACTTTTCTCTTTATTCGCGCTGCCTTTCTACTTTTTCACACTGATGTCTACCTTTTTTGCGTTGTCTTTTCGTTTCCCCTGATTTTCCTAAAGATCCTTTTTCCCGCGCTGACCTTTGGCAAAACCACCGCTTTTCCTTTGGCACAGAGCCTCCGCGTTGATTTTTTTCATTTATCCGCGCTGCTTTACTACTTCTTGTACTGCGTTGGCTTTCCACTTCATACGCGCTGCATTGCCACTTTTTTCGCGTTGGCTTGTCACTTGGTTCGCGCTGCATTTCTCCTAGACTCGCATCTTCATGGCACAGAGCCACCTCGTTGAGTTCTCGTTCTTGTTTGCGCTGCTTTTCCTTTTACCACACTTGTTTGGCACATAGCCACTGCGCTGAGTTTTTCATTGTTCCGCGCTGCCTTTCTCCTAATTAATTCACAGTTGACATAGACTGTCACAGAGCCATCGCGTTGATTTTCCATTTTTCTTCTTTATTTTTGCGCTGCTTTTTATTTGACTACAGCTTTCAGGCACAGAGTCATCGCGTTGAGTTCTCGTTTTCTTCGCGCTGCCTTTTTCGTTTACCGCACTTGTTTGGCACAGAGCCATTGCGCTGAATTTTCATTGTTCCGCGCTGCCTTTCTCTTACTACACTTTTAATCGACTTTGAATGGCATAGAGCCATTGCGTTGAGTTTTTGTTTTTGTGTTTTTTTTCATTTTTGCGCTGCCTTTTTCTTTGAGCACAGTTTTCAGGCACAAGAGCCATCTCGTTGAGTTTTCGTTTTTTTTCTATTTTGCGCTGCCTTTTTGCTTGACTACAGTTTTCAGGCTCAGAGCCATCCGCGGTGTTTCGCAGAGACTTTTCACACAGTTACCCATTTTATGGCACAGAGCCACCATGCGAAGATTTCTTTTTCACGTTTGCGCAGATTTCTCACCCACTACTACTTGTCCTCCCCCGAGGGCATTTTCGCGTTGAGTTTTCGGAGTCCTGGTGGGCTTTGCTTGGGAGCCTTGGAGGGGCATGGATGGCGTTGGTTTTTTTTCTGTTGGAGGTTTTATCATTGTCTCTCTTTTTTTATGATGCTACAGCTTAGATGTGTCACGCGGATCGGAAAGGATGAAGGGGACTTCTTTGGGCTCTCTTACCATTTGTTTTCTGCACACTATCAGGGGCGGGCATGCACAGATAGCATAGAGACCATCCAATACAGGACGTGTTGATTTCATCGGTTTCTTTCCTCTCTCCTAGTAGTGTGGCTTCCGGTGATCTTGACCTGTAGTGGCCCAACAACACCGCTGAAACCGCAGAATATGCTTAGTCCAAGGCTACATGCCAAGAACGATGTCAGTCTGATTGCTAGGAAGCCGGCCAATATTGTCGTGGTCTTGTTGGAAGATGGATGAAGGGCACTGGCTTTGATTATTTCGCTCGATCCTGAGTCTCACCTTTCAGTATCTATTTGCTACAGTGCATCTCCAACAAAACTTAATATCTAGGCAGTTTTCCAGGTCGGCCTATCGTTAATTTATGAAGCTCCCACTACTTAATTTTCGGCATTACGGCATTTTTACACCGGGGACTCGCTCACGACACAGTTGGGAAATCTTTGACGAGGCGGCCCTCATAGAATCTCGTACTGGACTATAGAGCAGACTTCCAGCCCCCCTCGCTCTCGAATATCTTGCCAACCTCCTCACATACCGATAGAAGACGCCTATCTTCGTAGCGGGGACCAACAAGCGTAACACCTACAGGCATGCCATTCTCCCCCTTGAAACCGGGCACGTTGACAACAGGTGTATGCAGCGCCGTCCAGATGACATTGAACGCCGCGCTGCCCGTGGTCTCCAGCCCCTTGGGTGCCTCATCCGGCACGCTCGGGACGATGACGGCGTCGTAGCCCCTTAGTATCTCGTCCACGCGCGGCCTGGCCGCAGCGATGCTGTCGAAGGCGTCCAGCTGCTGCCGCCTCGTGTAGCCCGCAGCGTTCTCGACCTGCTCGATGATGTAGTTTGAAATCTTGTCCTTGGCAACGTCGTACTCGGGCTGGAAGGATCCCCGCCCGTCGCTGGCAATGATGACGGCGTGCCACTGAGGCAGGGGGTCCAGGTCCGCGGGCAGCGATATTTCCTCCACGGTGGCGCCGTGGGCCCGCAGCAGCTCCGCGGCCTTTTCCATGGCGGCCTGCGTCCCCGGCCCGGCCTGCGGCCACACCACGGTCTTGAGGACCGCGAACTTGGCGCCTTTGACGCCCCCGAACGGCCGCGGTGGCTCGTCGTCCTTTATGTGGAGAGCCGCCGCGACGAGCTGCAGGTCCGCGACGCTGCGGGCGTAGACGCCCAGCGTGTCGAGGATCAGTGACGCGATCCGCTGCCCCTCGCGGCTGACGGCGTTCCACGTGGGCTTGTAGGCGTAGATGCCGTTGAAGGAGCCCGGGCGCACGGTGCTCCCGCCCGTCTGGGTGCCTAGGGCGATGGCGGCCTGCATATCCGCCACGGCGGCGCCGCTGCCGGAGGAAGAGCCGCCAGGGGTGCGGGACGGGTCGTGGGGGTTGCGGGTCTTGGTGCCGTTTGTGGTGGCGGCGAACTCGGTGGTGGTGGTCTTGCCGAGGATGAGGGCGCCGGCGCTACGGAGCATCATGACGACACCCGAGTCGACGGCGGGGTGGTCGCCAGCGTATATGGGCGAGTTGTGCTGCGTCGGCATGTCCTTGGTGTAGAAGATGTCTTTGACGCCCACGGCGACGCCGTGCAGAGGGCCGCGGCTCTCGGGGGGGATGCCGTCCAGCTTGCGGGCCTGGGAGAGGACCAGGTCTTGGTCGAGATAGGCCCAAGCCTGGACGGCATCGTCGCGGCCTTTGATCCTGTCGAGGAGCGACTGGGCGTATGCCTCGACTGTGAGCTCGCCGGCACGGATCTTGTCTAGGCTCTGGGACGCGGTAAGTCGGTATGGTTCGAGCGGCATGGCGAGAATGATGGTTGGAAGGCGTTAGATGGAGATGCTGGGTCAAGAAGATTTGCTCCTTTGGTGTGCATAGGTTGCAAATTTGAATGTGGAAATAAATTCAATATGTGGTCAGAATCAGCAAGACGATGACTTTCCTCATCGAAGCACAAGAAGCAAAATAGACAGAGTATCGCAGTATTCGAAACTCACAATTGCCTCCATCTCTTATCTGACTCGCACGCGTTTTCATCCATAGCTGGACTCCCGCGTGCCCTTGTTTGGCCCCTCGACATGCGCATCCCGGAGCTTGGCAAGCTTCGATGAGCGGGCACCTCGGCCGGGTCGAGCCGGTTCCGGCGATCGATGGATGATATGACGCATCACAATGGAGCGGATAACAAAGGCGATTAAGCGAACGATAAAGAGGAGCAAGTACCTCGGTGTCACTTGGTATCGCGCGCGGGGGAAGGAAACTGCGGGATGAAATCAACCGGCCGGGGGCCCACTCACAACACGCTCCGATAAGAACGGATGTGATTTCCGAAGACGGTCCTTGTGTTCAGGCTTGGACCTGGCAGCTCGTTTTGGCATGCATAATGTACTGTACATGCAGATAATTACAGTAGATATTGGGCTTGGCTTGGCCGAGACAAATGTATAGAGTTGGTCCCTAGTCTAAATATCATCACATCGCTTGCTTGCATATTTCCCCTCTTCATCCATCATCAAGCAAAAGCTCTCCATAGCAAACACCAACACGCCCAAAACTCTTATCGCTTAATATTGTTTCACTCTTCCTCTGCCGCCAAAATGCCTGAAACTTACCACGGTCACCCCGACTACTCCTTTGAGCGCAACTTCACAGGCTACGGTGAGGAGGGTCTCAAGCTCAAGTGGCCCAAGGGTGCAAAGGTTGCCGTTTCATTCGTCATCAACTATGAAGAGGTATAGTCATCTCCCTCATGAGCCATCTCTGCATCCAGTCCTACAGCACACTAACATTCCCCCCCAGGGTGCCGAGCGCTCAGTCCTGACCGGCGATGGTATTGCCGAGCCAGCTCTGCGCGAGCACGTCGCCGCCAGCCCGCGCATCAACGAGCGTGACTACAGCGTCGAGTCAGAGTACGAGTACGGCAGCCGGGCGGGCTTCTGGCGCATGTTCCGCCTGTTCGAGAAGCACGGGCTCAAGTTCACCCTCTACGCCGTGGCGCAGGCCCTCGAGCTGAACCCAAAGGTTGCTGAGCGCTGCGTGGCCGGTGGCCACGACGTCGCCTCGCACGCCTACCGCTGGGTCGACTACCATGACTGGCCTGTCGCCCTGGAGCGTGAATACATCAAGAAGGCCATCTTGTCGCTCAAGAAGCTGACCGGCTACGCCCCGCGCGGCTGGTACTACGGCCGCCCGTCGCCGCACAGCCGCTCCCTCGTCCCGGCCGTGTACGAGGAGCTCGGAGAGGAGCTGGTCTGGGCGAGCGACGCCTACGCCGATGACGTGCCCTACTGGACAGACCTCCCCATGGAGAGGGACAAGCCCAACCCCAAGGGCTGCCTGATGGTCCCTTACTCGTACGACTGCAACGACTTCAAGTTCCTCTCGGCCGGTGCTGGCTTCCGCGACACCGAGGGCTTTTACAACCACATGAAGAACGCTTTCGATGTGCTTTACGAGGAGGGAGAGGAGGGTATGCCCAAGATGATGACCATCGGTCTGCACTGCCGGATCATCGGCAGGCCGGGCAGGTTTACGGCGCTCAAGAAGTTTGTCGAGTACATTTGCAGCAAGGAGGATGTCTGGGTGGCCACAAGGACGGAGATTGCCGAGTCTTTCAAGGAGCAGTACCCATACAAGAAGGGGCAGCTGGCGTGAGCCCGGGGAATGTATTTAACGATCGAGACGAGGGTATGATTTTGGTTAGCAACAGTACATTTCACATCAATCTGCCTTTAGCCAGGCCCAGCCTGTACCATTTCGTTGAACATTTGCCAAACCTGTGGCCCGCCCGGCGCCTCCTCATCCACCTCCATAAACGCATCCCGCACCGCATCAGAGACCATACTGCTAACGGCCGTGCCCTCCCCCGTCGGAGGACAAAAGTCGCTCGTCTCAAGCCGCAGCTGCTGCTGCTGCTGCTCCCCACCAAAACTGCCGCCATTGCCATCGTCCGACAGCATGACCCGCAGCAGACTCCCGGACAGCGCGTCAAAGATGTCGCGATACTTGACTGCGCCCGGCCACTTCTCCCCAAAGATGGCCAGGCTCTGCGAGCAAGCCCGCGTTGCCTCGAGCGCCTCGCAGCCCAGCATGCGCCGCCCGCCGCGCCACACGCAGTAGACGATGGTCAGCCCGGCCACGAAGCACGAGTGCAGCGCCAGCGTGGTGTAGCTGAGGGTGCGCTGGCGCTCGAGCCGACGGTAGGCGGCGCACACGCTGGCCGCCGAGCGCGCCGCCGCCCGGAACCGCGCGTCGTCCGGGTCCAGCGCGGGGAGCAGCGCCGTCAGCAGCAGCAGCACCGACTTGTGGTACTGCAGCTCGAAAAAGTCCCCGCTATCGTGGTGCAGGCTCTCCGGGTCGTACATCCAGCCCGGGGCGGCAGCCGGGGTCAGCGGCGTCGTCGTCTCGTCTGCGGTGGACGGTCCTCGGCGGTGGTGAGGCTGCGGCTGCGACGGCTTCTGTTGCTTTGGCGGCGGTTGAGGTACCGTGCGCCGCCACTCATCCAGTTCACCCTGCAGCGTGGCCATTTCCTCGCCGAGTTCAGCTGGTGTTTGAGCCCCTTGTCGGTCGACGCGGTAGATGCGCCCGTGAATGCGGGACTGGAGGCGGTGCAGCTTGACGATGTGTATGAATGGAAGTACGTTGGACCATGCGGTAGGGGTAGACGCCATTGTAGTGGCTGTTAGGTCACGCAGCTCCGGGTCAGATGTGGGCATCTCGGCGTCGATCTCTCTGTCGTCAATGGCAAATGGCCGCCCAAGGACACCGCTTGTAAGACGGTCAAGACAGTATGCGACCCAGAAGATCCGGCGACGCATCTCGGCCGCCCTGGGGCTGCTCCCGCTGCTACTGGCAGACGGGGCAGCAGTTCGTCTGCGCCTGTGCAGTCCTAGCTCAATGCAAAGGGTCACGGCGTGCCTAACCTGCGACCACGAACCGGCCCCGTAAGGCGAGCGCTGGCCATGGACGGCGAGCAGGAGCAGAAACTGCACCGTGCCCAGGCTGTGCTGTTCCAGGATAAAGTCCATGTGCTGGATGGCTGCCCGAAGGTGCATCTCCGGGTGCACGTTGCACGGCCTCCTGGTCAGCTGGAGGAAGCGGGCCGAGATGGCATACACAAGGTGAAGCACGCCGCGCTGCTGTATCGAGAGCGCTCCCTGCTCGTATTGAGCCTCAAAGAGGCCCGTGTACAGCCTCCGGTCCAGGACGGGCCAGTGGGTGTGCAGCCTGTCAAAGAAGACGTCGAATAGCATCTGCGCCGAGTCCCGATCGGGGAAGCTCGCCGCTGTCCCTATAGCGGCGGGGATTTGGTTCGTTGGTCCGGCCAGGGCCGGTGGCGGCTGGTCATATTCCTCCGGGACGGACTCGCCCAAGCCAAAGATTGCCCGGCGACCCCTGGAGCTGTCGAATATCGATGCCTGGACCATGCGGGCAATGGTGGCGCCCGAGGTGGAACCAAGATAGTAAGGCTCTGCGTCGGTGTCGCCGGTGCCCGATGCACGTAGAGATAGGTAGGCCACCCCATCAACCAGAGAGGAGGACTCGTTGTCGGAAAAGGACCCGAAATTCGGGTCGTGGTTGCGTCTGCGGCGCTGCAACGGAGGTGATTCGGCAAATACATCATCTCCATCCTCAACGCCATGTTCAGGGGCGGCGATGGGTCCAAAGTCCAGACCTGGGGCCGAAGCCAGAGGATTCGGCTTGGAGGCAACGGTAAAGTGGTCCTCGGCAAAACCTGGCACGCGAGACTCGAGAAAGGCGATGCGCTCTTCCAACGCGGCGATGTAGCTAGCAAGTCGCGTTCCGTCAGTTCTCTGCACGGGTCTCGATGCGCGATCGAAAAAAGACAACATTGCCAAGCATTTTACCCACAGTGACTTGCCCCCGGGGTACTGAGGTCGCAATGGACGCTCGTATACGCACGAGACGCCGGCCTTTTCGCATGACCTACACGCCGGGTGGACACCGTCGCACTGGACAATTTTGCTGGTTAGTACGGGCTACGAAAGTCAGAGGAATGTCTTTATCGGCTAGCTACCCTTTGCTTCCTCCGCTTGCATCGCTTGCAAGCCAGTGCCACCCGAGCCGGCTTTCTCGGCCCCTGTTGACCGGCAGGCCCTGCCGAGGTTGGATCTTGGGGGGGATCCGGGGACCGTTCTCCGTTGAAGGTGCCGTCAACAATGTTCCAGTCCATCTCTACGCGAGTCGAGCTGTGATGTCAGCCGTCGGCTGCTGTAAAACTGTGCCGATCAGCAACACAGGGACAATTCTAGACTAGGTGAGAGGGGGTTTCCATCGCCACGTTGGCATCTGGAACCCCTCAGAGTGGGAAACAGAACTGATAAGTCAATTCGGGTTATCTCAGATCGTCATCTCCCAAATGAGGAGACGACTGACAACGCTTATGGTTGCCATTGGCTCTTGTCAATCTGTGGTCAAAGATAAGGGGAAGAAATCTCCACATTATAGCTGCCCAGGATGGGACTATACCCCATGGATCACCTTGGACCTTGGGGGGAGACGGGGCAGACCGCACAGCTTCAACTCTTACGGCTGCAACCCTGGACCATGCTAGGAATTCATGGTTTTGATAGGTGAGCGCTAAGCTGTCCAAGAAGTCTTGTCGGTTGGAAAGAATCCGACACTCGATCCCTATCTGCACTCCCTTCAACCACCTATTTTTGATACTGGGATGTGATTCACGTGCTGCCAAGTTACCATGAAATGGCTGCATGCACTGGGGATGCAAGAGGATATGAACCAGCCGGCATCCTTCCAGGTTCCAGGATTCTTCTACCCGGTGCTTTGGTACGGCCTGTGATTTCCGGCGGCCTCAATATCCGCTTGCATCTAAGCTTTGAGAATTACTTTGCTTTGCTTGTGTAAAAATCAAACATATTTTCCAAGCCAGCTATGGCTCGATTCAGCATCCCAAGTTCCACCACCATCAAGGCACCCTTCCAGTCCAAAGATGCCTTTGTGTCTTGGGCAGAGGCGCCTGCTGCATTGGAAGATGGCAAATCTTCCTTTGGCGACCCGGGCTGGTCCAACATGGACCTGGAGCCGACACCTCCTGAGCAACGAACTTGGACCTGGTTCAACCTCCCCATGTACTGGTTCTCCAACATGTTTGGAATCACCGGATGGAGCGTGGCGGCCTCGCTCATCGTTGTCGGCCTGACCTGGCAGCAGGCCTTCATCTCCTGCATCCTTGGCGCCTTGTTAGCAGCCATTGTTGTGGTGGCTATGGCGCGTCCAGGTGCCAAATATCACGTTGGATAGTAAGTTTTCCCGGCAGTCACAGTCTCTCTCGTCTTAACCCGGCTGTTTGCTGACTTTGAACAGCCCCGTTCTGGCCCGCTCGGTGGTCGGCATGTACGGCTCCTACTTCTTCGTTTTCATCCGCGCCGTCGTCTGCATTGTCTGGTTTGGCATCCAGACCTTGTATGGCGGTAACCTCCTCAGCGTCTGCTTCCGCTGCATCTTCGGCGACAGCTGGCACCTGCTGCCCAACGCCCTGCCGGCCAACGCCGACGTGACCTCGAAGCAGCTCCTGGCCTTCTTCCTCGCATGGCTGATGACCTTTCCCTTTACCTGGGTGCACCCGACCAAGATTCACTACATTTTTACCATCAAGGGCTTTACCATGCCCCTCGCCTGCTTCGGTCTCTTCGGCTGGCGCATGGCCTACGGCACGGGCATCTCAGGCATCGATGCCGCCAGCGTCGACGGAGAGGTCGCCGCCTCCAGCACCCCGCTCGGCTGGGCCCTCATGAGCGGTATCAACGTCATCATGGGCTCGCTATCTCCCATGCTTGTCAACCAGCCCGACCTGGCGCGGTACGTGCAGAAGCCGCGTGACGCGGGCCTACTCCAGGGCTTCTGCGTCTTTGGCGGCCAGGTTCTCGTTTTCTTCC